>JAAIIK010000020.1:6115345-6181436 GCA_014706435.1 Silurus glanis
ATAATAATAATAATAATAATAATAATAATAATAATAATAATAATAATAATTAATGAACAAGGCTTAGGCAAAGATTTCATCTCGGTATATTGATATTATGTCTTGATCCAAAACTGAATAACACTGGCAAATTAGATTTTCTCAAATAATCCACCCTTCTTATGAAGTATAAGGAAAATACCTGCATATTGTGAGCATTGTGCATAACACAAAAAAATTGGTGTGTCAGAGGTGAGAATTACTAGTGTGAAAAGAGCAGCTGTTTTTTGACATTTGTGTGGTAGCAATTATTAATAAATAAATAAATAAATAAATAAATAAATAAATAAATAAATGTAATTATGTATGTATGTATTCAATATAATTCTGGTGCATTTCAAACAGTTAAATACGACATATATTTCCTGTTAAAATATTTGTAAACTCTTAAATACTTTTAAATACTATTTTTATATTTTATTTATATATATTTTTTGATAAGTTCCTCTCACCTTGTCATGCAAGCTCAGGGAGGTCCAGACGAGAGCCTTAGTGTTCTTGCTGTTCTTCCTTGCCTTGCTTTCACTGCACTTCTTGCATACTGCTGTGAATGTCACAACCCCTGGCCATCTAGTGACATGTCTGTGCCTTTTTATTGTACTTGCCTAGCTGTACATTTAGGTGGTCAGACATGAAATCTGCTATCGCAAGAGCTGAAAACTGCTACACCAAGAAATATACTTTATCTGTAACTAAGTAGCTAATCAATCCTAAACTTGTCAGTCTTCTGGGTGTCTGCCAGCCACCTTCCAAAAACCCTCTGTTTGATTGCTTGTCAGGGCAAAATTGGTCCAAAGTGTGAATGAATGTGTGTATACATGGTGCTCAGTGCTCCCTGGATTGGCTGTGATCAATAAAAAACCTTTACTGAATATCAAAAGATACCATACATTCAACACTATATACTGTCCTAGTGACCCTTCCAGCAAAAGACAAAACAAAAAAGGTGGTTCTATTGACAGTTAGTGGTTATCTCTACCACTTAGATACTGTATGTGTGTGAAATTTGCACTAACCTAATATGTTACTAGTACCTTTTTATAATTACACTGTACTTTACTAGGTTACTTTTCACACCAGTACTAGGAAAAATATTAGCAATATTTCTGTAGGACAGGAACCTATATGGACAAAAGTTTGCAAACAGCTGCTTTTTGAAAATCCCATTCCACATTTAGACCTTATTTGCTATCGTTCCACCAAATTTTGCAGTGTGCTTGTGGAGACTTTTGCTCATTTAGGCAGTCAAGTGCTGATGTAGGGTGAGGAGGCCTGGGGTGCAGTTACTATAGCATTCAGTTTTGTCCTAAAGGAGTTCAGTAGGGATGAGATCGGAGCTTTAGACCAATCAAGATCTTCTATTCAAACCCATGAAAATTTTCATGGAGCTTTCTTTGCACACAGGGTGATTGTCTTGGTGAAACAGGTTTGGGTCTTCTAGTTAAAGTGAAGGAAAAATATTGGGCAACTACATCCAAAGACATCCTATACAACTGTGTGCCACAAACTTTGTGGTAACAGTTTGGGGAAGAACTACAAATGGCTGAAAAAATTATAGATATTTGGGTCCCTGACATCTCCATCCGTATGAATTTCTATAACTATTTCCACAACTATTGGGTTGCACTTGTTAGGTTTCACAGCTGCTTTGTTTTGGAAAGGGGCTCTTGTGAAGACTGGCATCATGAATACCAGATTGTTTTTAGTACTGAAAAAACAGCCCACCTCTATTGATAATTATTTCATTGATAACTGTAATTGCATGTCTTATTCTTTTTTTCCATTCTTTAAACCAAGTGCAGGGTTGGAAGTAGGTAATACTGTATTCAGTGTATATCAATGTATTTAAATTTTAACTCCAACAATTTTAATTCAGTTTTTTAATCTCACAATCAGTGCTTGATTGCAATTTGAGCCAAACCCACACATGAACAATGTATTAAATGTCATCAGCAACATATTGTCAGTTAGAGCTGATTAGGAGGCATGCTTTTCCATGTCGGAGGAAGAGAGGCGGCTTTAATGTGTGAATGTCTCATTTGTACACGCCACATTTCTGTTCGGAAATTACAGCAACAACTCACTGATTGCTCATGGCACCGCTGTCCCACCTCATCTCTTTCTATATGTATCAGCTTTCAATCCCACCCTTCTGTATAATTCTCATCCTACCCTTCTAAACATTTTGTGGCCCCGATATAATTATATACAATACGTTCATCATCTAATCATCTAATATCATTTAACAATAGCCCTCAGAGAAATTGCATAACAAAGATCTCTTCCATGTTACATTTTAAATATGAAATATACAAAAGCATTTATTTGATTCAATTATGTTACAATTATATTGTGTATGGTGCGTATAAGAAAGTGGTACCGCATCAGGTTGGAAGGTTGTCACCAAATATATTGTTAAAGGGCTCTATTTATCATCTTCCTTTAGCTATAAGAATATTAATTGAGTGTCTTATCAGGACAAGATCTGTGGAAAAAAAAAAAAATCAGACACACGCAGAGAGCGCTAGGAGTTCTCTTTAAAATGTGCGCCAGTTACATTGTGTGACACTGCAAGTCTCTGAAATCCTGCCATTTCCTCTGGCATCACTTGAAGGTCGTCTGAAGGGCGTCTGAATCAGAGGGCTCACGTTTGCTCTCGCTCTCGCTCATTAATGCTTCCTGAACCAAAGCAAAATCTATATTAGTTAGCGAGTTAAAGGTGGGTTAGTAGTACAAGTGACAAGAAGCATGGATAATTGGTAGCAGAATTTGTAATGTCTTTTAATGAATAAAATATTAATTAGTGCTCTAGAGAACTACTATAAAATTAATTATTAGTTTTATATTGTATTTGAGTTGTTATATTGTAGTGTCATCTACAATTATGGGAGGGCATTATTATTATCGTTATTACATTAATGTGCTAGATTATCATATATCAAAAACATTATTCAATGTTCATTTGAATGATGTAAATAAGAATATTTTTGGATATGTACTTTTTAAAGAACATTCATACCAGGTAAAAACCCATATAAAAATCTTTAGCCTATATAAATGTTATAATGTACATAGTATATGTATTTATATTCTATAATGCATATGTATGTAGCCATGTATAATTGAATACTGACCATAGTTGCCTTGGTTTGGCTGTCTGGTATCTTAAATGCACTGCTCCAGACATGACAAGATATTGGCAAGACAAGATGACAAGACATAGGTATGATAAAAAATCAAAGTGTCCTTTTGTTCCTGCATTATTGGACTGCGGAATGGCAAACAAAAGCGCTGTCGGTATATGTCCACATTTCATGATCCGCCATGACTTGAGAGCAGACAGCACTTACAAGCAAATTGTTTCTTCTATCCTGAAAGGCAGACACAATCCTAAACATCTAGGTGGATGCAGAAGAACACTCAAGATGAAGAGATTTCCCAGGATAACCAAAACATATTTGTTGAAAAAAACAGACAAGTAGTGTCTGTTGGTGAGGACAGGAAATGGGAATCCCTGATACGGTCTCCCTGGCAACAGTCTGGATGAGGGAAATCCTAGACAGGAAGAATGTCTCCATAGTAACAGACTTTGGGTTAGGGAGGGGCTGTGTAATGGAGCCGGGAAACTCTCCATGGCAACAGAGCCAGAGTATGAAACTGGAATGATTCAAGATTCCTGAGAATGTTCAAAGATATAATCTTAAAAAAATTTGAAACAAAAAAATCTATTACATAAGGTATTATATACCGCAGGTATTGCATTTAATATTGCGCACTGTAATACAATTACAATTACCATTAAATGGTTATCATCTCCTTAGCAGCAGATGATGAATTAAGATAGAAGTTCGATAAGATGTATAACCTTTAAAGCTTAGTCCAGACACACACACACACACACACACACACACACACACACACACACACTGTGGTCTGAAAGAAAGTTCATTAGTATAATGTGACAGTGCTAATCTGATATTGAGTCCTGAAAGGTTGATCACAGCATGTGGCACTAAATGCAATCTGCCTAGTGAAGGAAAAGAAAGCCAGAAGTTGCTCTCTAATTTATGTGAGGGATGTTCTTGTACATCTGAAAGTGGGTCACTGCCATCTGGTGTGTGTAATAGTATGAGTGTGTACAGTCAGTGTATGGGTAATGTCAAATACTTTTTTTCAAGAAATGGGATTCCCTCACCTACTTAATCAATAAAAAAAAAGCGCTAAAGATAAGAAGAACATCTTCTGAATCCTAAATCTTGCTGTGTTATCTTAGAAAAGTATATCAATAGGAGATCAACATAATATTTTAAACATTGGCAGCCATGTCCATTGACCAACAGGTGACCATACAGAGATAATGTAGTAATTATACATTAATGTCAAAGAGGCAAGTTAGAGAATTAAGTATAAGGCAAGTAAAGTGTTAATGCAAATGATGAGGGTATGAATTTTACAAAATTGCTTTTGCAAAATTCAAAATCATAGAATAAATAAGAAATTTTCCAATGTATTACTTTCTAGAGATCAACCGATATGGGCTGGCTGATACTGATTTTTAGAAATCATAGCAACCTATGGCCGATTGTCAGGGAGCCACCAGTCACGCCTCCCTCCAATGCTCACACTCTCACTCAGCCTCTCCCTCCTACTAATCACCTACACCTGTCCTCCATTTACCTGTCCCCTTTATAAGGTCCCTATTCCCCTTCACTCACGGTCCAAAATACCAGTTACAACCAATGGCATTTTTGGCTTCCTTCTCCGGCCGAAGCGACCGAGTGCAGCAACTTCCTTCGACAAGTCGGTCTCTATGCCGAGATGCAACCTGCCAGATTCCCCACCGAATGCTCCAAGGTCACTTTCCTCATCTCGCTACTAACCAGGAAGGCTCTGTAATGGGCGAGCGCGATGTGGAATGCCAATCGGGACATCATCGGTGCATACTCCGGTTTCACCATGCACTTCGCTGAGTTGTTTGGTGTTGCAACAGCCGACCACCACTACAGCCTCCACCGCTCTGGGAAGGCCCCGGACTCGATTGCAGACGTCTGGGGTCGCCAGAGGATCGCCCAGCGGTTGTTCCTTGCTGGGGATGCTGCTCAGTTCTTGAGTTCCTTTGGGGGTGTTGCTCCGCCTCTGAGCACCAACGAGGCAGTTGATCCTCCCCCAGGCACTGAGGAGGCTGTTGCACTGCTCCAGAGCACCAACGAGGGTGTCGCACCGACACCGGGCACCAGCGAGGGCGTTGCAACACCGGCAGGCACCGACAAGGGCGTTGCACCGACGCAGGGCACCGACGAGGGCGTTCCGCCGTCAAAGGTTCGCAGTGGTAGTACACAGCAAGTTCCGCGGTGTCCGCCGCTGGCACCCAACCTTCCTCATGCCCCAGATTTTGCGTGACTGTCCAAGACTTCCCTCCTTCAGACCTCCTCCACCCACCCTGGATGGGTTGCGAGGCCTTTCTTGAAGTGCCCTGGCCCACCTGGCGAAGAAAATCTAATAGTTAATAAATAAGACTTGATACAGACAATTGCTTACATTAAACATTTATTGAACAACACAAGCCAATCCCCAATCAGTGCACTTGTTACCAGGTTTTGGTCTCTGTGCCTATCTGTAAACTACAGCTACACCTAAACTACAGCTGGTTGAAGACTCACTATCAATACAGTTTCAAAATATTATTCTCATTCTCTCTCCAAAAGCAGCTTCATATTTAACCAATGAAATATATAAGGCTAGATTAAAAAAGAATGATAAGAACTTAAAGCCCTGGGACACAATAAAAGCTGACGGTCGGCCATTGTGGAATGTCAAGTGTTTTTTTTGTGTCGGTCTGATTTATTTTTTTCCGCACCGTTGCCTCTGGTCAGACGGCATTAGCTGTTTTTCTGCGATTCTGCATGTTGAGCAACTCATATTAGCTATTTAGCTTATCTAATTAGCAAACATAAAATAGAACACACATGTCATTCTTGTTCATGTCTTTGCACCTTAGTATACATGACTGAAGATAACTACATGAATCAGTTGTACAGTTGTGACTCTTCCTGTTATTTTGGATGTGAAATCCAAATACCCCTACCATACCATACCCCTGCTGGTATGGGAAAGTTAAGTTCTCGCATGCAAGCACAGAACGTACACGTGCGGTTTGGTGTGTCAAATGCGACTGCCTAATAATTTGCAGCACAATCGGCTGATGCAAATAAATTAAAAGAGGTTGACCTCTATAATTTTCTTTGATTTCATATTAGATTATATTACATTTGACAAGCAATGAGATGTGTTTCTCAAGTACTTCATTAAAAAAGTTATACACCTTGGACACATCTGCTACCTTAAACATACAGACTAATCAATACTTTTTCTACTGGAAAAGTGTCTTTTTTGTGATTTATCTACTGTTTTCATGTTTTGCCTTTTTGCATGATATTAAACAGACCACACTAGGCATTAAAAACGTAGCCTTACTTGAGGAAAAAATCTATAAAACAGTAAGTTTTTTCAGAAGAAATTATTATTTCAAATGCATTTCATACACAGACAATTTTTAATTGATTTAAAAAAAGGTAGCTCAAAGAATTAGCCCACTTTTTGCAGCATCTGACTTTCACTAGAACAGCAATTGTTTTAGTCAGAGGAAAGGAGAATCTTTTTGTTTATTGTTTTTTGGCAACAGTGGGAAATACATTCAGGGAAAATGTAACCAATATATAATATATTTATGTTGGATCATGTGGGTCCATTGAGTAGGGCTGCAACGAATGATTATTTTGATAATTGATTAATCAGGTGATTTTTAAAAAAATGTTATTTATTTATTTTCTCGATTAATCTTATAGAGAAATATTGGATAAAATGCTAATTTAGTTTATTTATGTATAAAAGTGTACTTAAAAATGCAAAAGCCACTTAGTAAATTTAATTAAAGTGAATCTTTAATTTAGACATTTTAAAGCTCTGCCTGTTGAGGAGTACATGGGGATTTCTCATTTGAACAAACTCACTCATGCTGGGTTGTTTCTTCTTTGTAAATAAAAAAACAAAAACAAAACTGCATTTGAGTATGCAAGGTGAAACAATTTGTGTAAATCAACATTTTTCAGAAATTTTCCCACTGTGGGACGAATAAAGTTATATCTTATCTTATCTTGTATTGTATTTCGCAGATGGCAAGTTGACAATTTTTGACAATTTTTGTTTAAATAAATACTGAATAACCGAACATTTTGTATAGTTGTGAAGATATAAGCATCTAGAACATATAATTAAAAACATTTTGTATGATATTTAAATGATATATGCATAAATTATATATACAAACATTGAAAACAAGCATTTGAATGTAGTAAAGTCGCGGTAATTCACGTTTGAAAACGAATAAGTTACAAATAGACAAATTGTAATAGACAAATGCAATAAAAATAGAATGGAATGGAGAAATGCAGCAAACTAAAAGGCTTGATAAAAAAAAAAAAAAAAATATGCATTGGTATACAAATGCGTAATCATTCGCTGAAAACCACAACAGTGACAAAACATATTATCGTTTACTGCTGCTGTTATTTGCTGCTTTTAAGATTTAGTGTTTCTTTTTTCTTTTCTGGAGTGTTTAGTTTAATCCATTATAATGTTACGAGCGAGTTCACTGCGCAACCTGATGCTCGCGATTTAAGCCAGAACAGATCCAGTGTAAATTTCCCAAAGTTTACAAACAGTTTACACAATAGCACTACGATATTAAACTACTATTTTCACATGATAGGAATTAGACAGTTTTTACTTAACGCGCTGATGTTTTGCCTTTACTGTGACCAGTGTGTTTTATTTCACGTGCTCGTGCATCCTGTGGTACTTCCGTCCCACACAAGCTCTGCTTTGCATAACTTGCAGGTTTCACAGTCTTACAGCATTTAAATATAAAATGTTCCCATGCTTTGGATAACTTGAGGCGCACACTTTTTCCTGCTACCAATTGACCCTGTATTTTTTCCTGCTGCCTTTTTGAATAGGAGTTTTATTAATCTGTATAGCACTGTAACAATGGAACCCAGCCATTAGGGTTACACAAGCCAGTGCCAGTGCACTCTTAGTGCCGGTCCCAAGCCCGGATAAATGGAGAGGGTTGCGTTAGGAAGGGCATCCAGCGGAAAACATGTGCCAAATCAAATATGCGGATCACGAATCAGAAATTCATATTGGATCGGTCGAGGCCTGGGTTACCAATGACCACCACAGGTATTGTAAGCCAACAGGGTACTGGTGGAAATTGGGCTACTGTTGGCCCGAAAGGAGGAAAAGGAGAGAAGGAAGACGTCTACAGAGACAGCAGGAAAAGGAGAAGTGTAGGAGAGTGGAGGTTCGAGTTGGTACATAAAATGTTGGTACTATGGCTGGTAAATTGAGAGAGATAGCTGATATTATGGAGAGGAGAAAGGTAGATATGTTGTGTGTTCAGGAGACCAAGTGGAAAGGGAGTAAGGCCAGGAACATTGGAGGGGGGGTTAAACTGTTCTTTCATGATGTGGATGGATCTCTTTCCATCCACATGGTGTAGGGTGAACCTGAAGGAAGAGTACAGTAAGAGTGTAGTGGAGGTGAAGAGAGTTTCTGATAGGGTGATGAATGTGAAGTTGTAGGGGTGATGATAAATGTCATTAGTGCCTATGCGCCACAAGTGGGTTGTCAGACGGAGGAGAAGAAAAAATTCTGGAGTGAGTTGATGAAGTGGTAGAAGGTGTACCTAGGAATGAAAGATTAGTGATTGGGGCAGACTTTAACGGGCATATAAGTAAAGGGAACAGGGGTGATAAGGAGGTGATGGGTAGGTATGGCCTCAAGGAGAGGAATGTGGAAGGGCAGATGGTGGTAGATTTTGCTAAAAGGATGGAAATGGCAGTGGTGAGCACTTATTTTAAGAAGAAGGAGGATCATAGGGTGACGTATAAGAGTGGAGGAAGGTGCACACAGGTGGACTATGTTCTATGTAGGAGATGCAACCTGAAGGAGATTGAAGACTGTAAGGTGTTGGCAGGGGGCAGTGTAGCTAGACAGCATCAGATGGTGGTCTGTAGGATGGTTTTGGAGGTGAAGAAGAGGAGGAGAGTGAGGACTGAAAGTAGAATAAGATGGTGTATACTGAAGAAGGAAGACTGTAGTGTGAGGTTCAGGGAAGAGGTCAGTCAGGGGCTCAGTGGTGGAAAAGAGGTGCTGGTTGATTGGGCAACTACTGCAGAAGTGATAAGGGAGACAGCTAGAAAGGTACTTGGTGTGATATCTGGAAATGAGAAATAAGGAAGTGCAGGAGAGCACAAGAAGAAAGAGATTGGCGAAACAGAAATGGGATCGACAGAGTGATGAGAAAAGTAGGCAGGAGTACAAGGAGATGATGCAGCAGGTGAAGAGGGATGTGGCGAAAGCCAAGGAAAAGACATATGAGAAGCTGTGTGTGAAGTTAAACACTAAGGAAGGAGAAAAGGATCTATACCGATTGCAATAAAGGATGGAGATGGAAATGTGTTGACTAGTGAGGAGAGTGTGTTGAGAAGATGGAGGGAGTATTTTTGCGCCCTTTTTGAGCCCTTTCCTGTTTGCAGTGCTGATGGACAAGTTGACGAACGAGGTCAGACAGGAGTCTCCGTGAACTATGATGTTTGTGGATGATTTGTGGTGAGAGTAGGTTGAGAAGAGCTTGGAGAGCTGGAGGTATGCCCTGGAGAGAAGGGGACTGAAAGTCAGTAGGAGTAAGACAGAGTACATGTGTGTGAATGAGACGGAGGGCAGTGGAGTGGTTTGGTTACAGGGAGAAGAGGTGGAGAAGGTGGAGGAGTTCAGGTACCTGGGGTCAACAGTGCAAAGTAATTTAGAATGTGTTAGAGTGAAGAAAATTGTGCAGGCAGGGTGGAGTGGGTGGAGAAGAGTGGCAGGAGTATCTGCAAAAGTAAAAGTAAAAGTAGTAAAAAAAAGTTATTTTAAAAAAGTATTTAAAAAAAATAGTAAAAGACAGGAGGTGGACCTGGAGGTAGCAGAGCTTAAGATGTCAAGGTTTTCGTTGGGAGTAACGAGGATGGACAGTATTAGAAATTAGTTTATTAGAGGGACAGCGCATGTAGGATGTTTTGGAGACAACGTGAGGGAGGCGAGATTAAGATGGTTTGGACGATGTGCAGAGGAGGAACATGGGTTATATTGGTAGGAGACTGCTGAGGATGGAGCCGCCAGGAAGGAGGAAAAGAGAAAGGCCAAGGAGGAGGTTTATGGATGTGGTGAGTGGACATGCAGGTAGTTGGTTTGAAAGATGCAGATGTAGAGGACAGGCGGGTATGGAGACGGATAATCTGCTGTGGCGACCCTTAATGGGAGAAGCCAAAAGAAGAAGAAGAAGATAACACTTTAACATTGGACATTGTCCCAAAGCAGCTTTACAAAACAAAATAGATTATGAATATTCATTTTATCATCATAAACGTAGTCCCTATAAGATTATCCCAAATGAGTTAGCTAGTGGCAGCAATGACAATGATGTCCTTATCTGAGTGACACCAAATGTCCGTTCATTATCGTTCCATCATTGTTGAGTTATAAACTGTTCACTGATGGGACACTTGAATGCAAAACTCACTAGGGCAATTGTAGCCCTTAGCCATTGTAGCAGACTGTTTATATTAATTACAGTCCAAATACATCTTCATGGTCCTTGAGATTCAGTCTGTCTTTGTCCTGGTGTTCCAACACCATATATCAAAATGTATACTAAATGGCAACAGGATCACAAAATAAAAGCATCTAAATTTACATCTTATTAATTTGCAGTCAGAAATGTTGCTATTGTTATAAAATGTTATTTAATGTCTATAATAAGTTTTACTTGTTTTCATTAAGGGTGCCAATAATTCTAGAGTTGAATAAAAAAACCTTTAATATATATATATATATATATATATATATATACTAGCTGAAAGTACCCGTGCTTCGCTACGGAAGGCAGAACGCTAAGCAATATGGCAATAAGCAGTAAGCACTGAGCAGGATTGGATGATCAGAGATCAGAACGTAACGTCAACAAATAACGTACTACCCCTTTGTAGTACCGATACAGGGCAAACTACTTTGAAAAGAATTTTTATCGTGCATCTAACATCTAATAAGAAACAATGTACTAAGTTTCATTAGGATCCGTAATGTTATTGTGAAGAATTTACAATGCGTGAGAAATCGCGTTTTTCGCGAGTTAGCCGCGATCCAGGGCGAATTTTTCAAAACCCTTTCTTAGTGAGCACCTAAGACCCAAGAGGAAGGTATGTTCCAAATTTCATTGCAATCCGTTCAGTGGTTTTTGAGATTTCGTGATGAGTGAGTGAGTCAGTCAGTGGTATTTGAGCCGTATATATATCGCGAGTTAGCCGCGATCATATATATATATATATATATATATATATATATATATCTTAATACAAAAAGTACAACATAATCCCACTGCCAATGCCACATCAGTGTGGCACCCTGTATAATGCATTTATATGTATATGACTTTATGACCATAATGTCTCCCATCTATAAATTGCAATTGAGAGATACAATAATAAATATTGTAATAGATGATAGCGGATGTAAAATGCATGTCAAGTTGAATACACACAGGAGGTCTGACTGATATCTGTCTCTGTAATGTGATATTTATTTTGAATAAAGCACTCACAGGGGATCGTTCCTGCATCATTGCTCTTAATCTTCTGATATTTGACACCGTGTGGTGTGATATTTATCTTCTTCTGTTTTCTCCTTTTTTTTCTCTCTTTCTCCTTGTCTCAGATCCCCAGCTCAAGGGCATTGTGACCAGGTTATATTGCAGGCAAGGTTACTACTTGCAGATGAGCCCAGATGGATGTTTGGATGGGACCAAAGATGACAGCACTAATTCCTGTGAGTTTACATTATATGTATCTGCACTGCACTTTTTCCCTATAAAAGATGGTTGGATAGTCCGTCATATAACTGTAGAATAAATGTTCATATAGATCTACAGCCCATTCAGCCACAAGAGCATTAGTGAGGTTATACACTGATGTTAAATGAGAATGCTTGGTGTGTATTTAGCATTCCAGTTCATCCCAAAGGTGTTCAGTGGGGTTGAGGTCAAGGCTTCTTTCAATCTCAGTTCCCCTTCAGGAACACAAGCTGCGTCAAAAACGCGCCGGGAACGCTTCTGCATTGTCCATGCTCTGAATCATGTGTGTAATCAGTCCAATGAAAAGTCTGGAGACGGGCTCGTCCCTTTCTCCTTCCTCACCTGCCAGGTCCAGCACCTGATCGCAAGGCTCTAAAGCATGTCTTTCTTACTGATCGGAAGGTCGGGGGTTCAAGCCCCGGTATTGCCAAGCTGCCACTCTTGGGCCCTTGAGCAAGGCCCTTAACCCTCTGTGTGCTCCAGGGGCGCCGTATCATGGCCGACCCTGCGCTCTGACCCCAGCTTCCAAGCAAGCTGGGATATGTGAAGAACAACATTTCACTGTGCTGTAATGTATATGTGACAAATAAAGGCTATTCTATTCTAGGTCTACCTGCTATGGGAGCTAGATGTGGGAGACATCTTGAGCAGTCAGCAAGTCCGTGAGCTCTGCTGTGCTACGGACCTAGCCCTCAGGGCTACTAAAAAAAGATCGCTAGGGCCACCCTCGTCTCCATGGAGAAGCACATTCGGCTCACCCTGTTGGATCTCTGTTGGACAGGGATAGGGCCATGCTCCTGGATGCGTCGCTGGTGCTGACTGGCCTGTTCGGGGGCGCAGTTAATGCGGTGGCGTTCCATTGATATTTCCCACGTCTCTCCCATGGAGCTGATCGACAGGCCAGCCCCAACCACAACCCAGCACCTCCAGGCGATGTGAAGCGCAAAGGCAGAGCGTTGCAACTCACACCCCCCCCCCCCCCCCCAATACTTTCATTTATCCATCCTTCTAGTTCACAAGAAGTTCCTGAGGTTTGGTTTCAGGGCCAAAGCTTACCAATACCGGGTCCTTCCATTGGGTCTTGCCCTATATATATGCGGCACTGGTCCCGCTGAGGCTTCGGGGGAGCCTCATTCTAAATTATATCAACGATTGGTCGATATTCACATAATCAGAGCAGCTGGCTGTCCAGCATTGAGATGTCGTTCTTGCCCACATGTAAAAACTTGGGTTAAGGCTGAATGCTAAAAAGATTGTGCTTTCTCCATCTCAGAGAACCACCTATTTAGGTGAAGTAAGAAATTCAACCCTTATGCGGGCACAGTTGTCCCCTGCTTATGTCGAATCCTAAGGCCGCGTCCTCTGGAGTTTCCCTCCAGGACTTCTGCAATACTGTGACCAGACCGGCTGACCGGGTGTACCAGTTATAGCCTCGACCTCAGTGCCACTCCTGTTCCCTCTGTCCTTCGTCCTAGCAGTGCCCTTCCACACTAGATTGTTCTGTCTGGCTTGATTGGGCTCTCGTTCCCAAAGCGGTATTGAAGCAGTTGGAGTTCCTGAAGGGGAACGTCTTTAGGTTACGTATGTAACCATGGTTCTCCTAGGGAACGAGATGCTGCATCTCGATGCCACACTGCCTTCATCCCTAAAGTGCTTCCTTCATTTTTCAGAAGCTAGCGCCGGTTTCACTCCATTGCTTTAATGGCTTCCTGGTCATGACGTCACCCCGCCAGTGATGCAATGCTTTTCATTGGACTGATTACACACGTGATTCAGAGCATGGACAATGCAGAAGCGTTCCCAAAGCGTTTTTTATGCAGCGTCTCGTTCCCTCGGGAAACCATGGTTCCATACGTAACCTGGAGACGTTCTTCATGAGTAAAGATATTAACATTGGAGCCTCAAATGATTGTCTTACATTTAAATAGATTTTTGTTACCTAGGTATTGTGCACAATTACCACTCAGGTTAAAATTAATTAATTATTATGGGTGTAACAGTACACAAAATTCATGGTTTGGTACATACCTCGTTTTTTAAGTCAAATTTCGGGTTTAGTTTCTGTACGTTAGGGGGAAGAAATGCAAAATTGCTTTAAATTTTTTATTAAAGTAGTTTATTATTAATATTTGTGATCAACATTAAAATTGTTTTTAAAACAATTTTAAATAAATTGCCTGCTTGTTTAAATAATATATAAAATAATATTTTATATAAATAGAATACATCAAATAATGGAATACACCTTTTTATTATATTGATTAAAATGAGTAATTAATTAAATTCGGCACAAATTAAATTGATTAAATAAAATTAACTAAATGGTAAAAATGTAATAAAATAGTTAACATTTATTAGACCCTGGACATAAAACGCTAAAGAATCAATAGTGCTAGCATTAGTCGCAAACCAGGAAGTGGCTAGCGGCTAACGCTATGGATTTAAGATTCAAGATATATATTTTATTTTAAAACTTTTCATATCACTGCAGGTTGTGTCCTGCTTATAACTGTGTACCTGCTTATAACACAGTGTCACTTTAATACCAGCAATACTATACAATAACTGCTATACACAAATCCATTCCTTTCTGTTTAATTAAATCAAAACCATCCCTTTCTATGAATTATCCCTTTCTGTCTAATTCATATATATAATGTGGTAGTGCAAATGACAAGGGCATGATATTTGTTCATCTAAATAATAGATGCAGGATCTTACTGTGATAAACACATTAGTTACATCATTTCTTTCAATTGTATATATTTCAGTCTATTTTAGATTATATTATGTTTAGCAAGCAATTTGTTGTGTTTTTCATAAGTGCTTAATCATACACACTATTGGAAAGTGCTTTATTATTACAGTGAAGTTTTACACCTTGGTTGTAATTTCCAGTTACAATGGGCATCCATAAAATCAGCCCTCTCTGAATCTGGAACTTTCCATCCATAATTATGCAATGTTTAAAATTACTTTGATTATGCCATAAATGTCTGTTATACAACATTGAACAGCATGCTGATACAGGTAACAAAAACATATTTTGCATTTCTCTATTGCTGATCTCTTCAGCAATGTTCAACCTCATCCCAGTGGGCCTTCGAATTGTTGCTATCCAGTCTGTGAAGACAGGATTATACATTGCTATGAATGCAGAAGGCCATCTGTACACATCGGTGAGTAAAGCATTTTCTTTGCATTATTGCTCAGTGCTTTACGATGTTCAAAGATCTCTAGAGCTAAAATCTGCTGTGTATTGTGCACTGCTTTTTACAGGAATTTAAAATAAAATGTCTAGATAAATGGTAGGATATACAGGCCACTGTGGAACAATAATAAAAATAACTAATAATTATTAAAATAGCATAAACCTATCCTGTTTATTTCACAAGTATACACACACACACACACACACACACACACACACACACACAAATCAAAGCACATAATCTTTGTCTGTAATATTTAACAAGGTTATGCAAAACATTTCAAGCTTCTTTTCAGTCTTATGTTCTATGTGGACATCCCTCTTCAATTCAGACCTCAGGTTTTTAATATGGCTTTGAGTCATGGGTGTTTGTGTTACATGTTTTTTTTTATGGATTTGGTTGTATGTAATTATTTTGTTTTAAGGATCCATTTACCATGTTTTAACATCTTGACTAAATATTCAAGTACAACATACTACAGTATTTGTAATGTCAATTGTGCTTCCATTAGTTATTGGACTTGTTTGAGTGGACATTGTTTGGAGTTGTATTATTTATTTAAAAGGACAACAGCAGAGCCTATGGAAATATATATATATATATATATATATATATATATATATATATATATATATATATATATATGTATTTTTTTTTTTTTTTTTTCTTAATTATTCTTTAGAGCAGTCAACAATTTTGATACAAATGTTTTGAGAGAAAATACTATTTAAATATTAAATACTACAAATTAGGGCTAAAAACGATTCCTCAAGTAACTCAAGTCGAATACAAAAATAGCATCGTGGCAAATTCATTTAGTTAATTTAAATACACACCGAGCATTGTGTTTCCCCACGGATTATTGTCACAGATGAAACACACGCTAAACTCTGGAGAAATAAAATGGACGAATGGGGAGAAAACATATAGGGGTGAATAGATTCATATGAAAGCTCGCTTCTGCCCCATAGAAAAAAAAGTTTGCTTAATTCCGACATTTTTTCTCAGTCATTCCCGACATTTTTTTTTTTTTCGCAATTTCAACTTTATTTCTTACAATACTTAATTTATTTCAATTCAAACTGTATTTCTGGCTCACTGGCTTCTGAGTTTTTTTCTTGCAATTTGATGTTTGTTTGTTTTTCGCGTCACCCCTCTGGAGTGACAGAAAGCTTTATATTTTGAAAATGAAATAGGCTACAATCAATAGAATCGCATGGTATCAAACTAAGCCTCTGAACCCTGGAGAAAACTCTGTCTAACGGTCAGCTTTCAAGGAGATGGAACAAGACAGATGAAGCAGAGGTGGCCTCGTTCATACACAAACAGCTTTAAACTTCAGGCAGACAGCATCGTTACCGGTAGATGCACCAGAATTGTTGGATGAAGAAGAAATAAAGTCGAAACTGCGAGAAAAAAGTCAGCATTGGGAGAAATGAAGACAGAATTTTTTTGGCCTGAAATTTGCTTATATATATATATATATATATTTTATTTATAATATTTTTATTTATATATTTGTTTTTACATTTTGAAGTAATATGGCTATTAACTGCACTAAATGGGTTTAGTTTTCACAGATATTCTTGTAGGCAATTTCAGTGATAAAAATGTACATTTTTCTAAAAAGGAAATTTGTTAATTTTAAAAGACCCGTCTTATTTTATCTTGTATATTTATTATTGTGCTTAAATAAAGAAAGAAAGTACTTCTTGTAATTCTTGATTACTCAATCAATAGAATAATCAATTGAATACTGGATTACTAAAATAATCAATTGCTACAGCTATACTGCATATTCAGAAACAGTCTTGGCAGTGTGATTTTAGTTATAGAAATGCTATGTGGATTCTGTGACTGGGTTTAAAATCAATTGCATGGAATATTTATTTACAATGTATGAAGCAGTTTTACCGAAGTGTTATATATTTATATTTCTATATAACTCCATGTTTAGTTGAAGGTACTTACCAAGTACAATATTGGGTATAAATGGCTGTCTATTGTCTAGATCTAAAAATCAGGCATGTCTGACCTCTATAAGAGCAGCATAGCATAGCATGCAACTTGACATATTTGCACCCATGCACACTTTGGGAAAGATGTGTCTGTATTTTTGAGTGAATTAAAGACTGAAGCCTCTATTGATAGTGTATTTTATTAGTGAAAATCTCAAATCTCAGGTGTTAGGGAAATCCATTATTAAAGCAGGATCTGTCTTTTTTTATTATTATAAGGTACTTAGTGTAAGGATTAGTGTACGTTCTACTGTATATGTACATTTCTGGGGCCTTTATGGCTCATTTGGTCTAAATGTATTTGCAGTACATATAAGTGGAACTTTTTATGTACAGAAATGAATTCTTTAGTCATTAAAGCCACTGACAGGTGACATGAATAACACTGATACCTGTTAAGGGGTGGTTCTTTGACATTTGCCAAATTATGATAACTAGAAAACTGGGTCAGAGCAGGTCCAAATCAGCAGGTCAAAGGCACTCAAGGCTCACTGATACACATGGGCAGTGATTGTTAGCCCATCTGGACTGAGCCCACAGAAAATATCCAGAAAAAAAAAACTGGCTATAAATTGGCAGTTGCAGTGTAATGCCCTGTGCAATGTTCTGCTGGGAAAAAAATTCATGTTGCTGTTTATTTAACATATTGTCAGGGAACCACCAGCCATGCCTCCCTACAAGGCTCTCACTCAGCCTCTCCCTGGTCTAATCACCTACAACTGTTCCCTATTACCTTTTCCCTTTATAAGGTCCTGATTCCACCTCACTCACTGTCGAGTCTACTCGTTGCCGCTAGTATTTCACGGTCTTCCATACTCCTGGCTCCGCTTCGGAGGAAGCGCTCAAGATTAGTTTGCCTTTATCGGTTCACATTGGCAATCATCCCTGGACTACCCGCGTTCCAGATTCTACCCGCATACCAGATCCTACCTGCATTCCGGATTCTACCTGCATTACGGATTTTACCCGCATTACGGATTAAACCTGCATTACGGATTATACCCGCCCTCCATTTCGTACTTCTCCTCAAGCCTCTGCCTTATGTATGTTCAGACTAAATAAAGACATTCTAGTTGTACTCCCGGTTCCTAAGCTTGGTCTATATCTTGACAGAAGATCCGACCTAAACAGAATTTACCTCAATGGATTACCAACCCTCGAAAATCACGGGTCCATTCGAGGTACTCGTCTCTGCACTCCGGGAGGCATTCGCACCGGCTTCCGGCTCACGCCAGCGCAGCTGCACCACGCACCTCCTATAGCCCGATACCATTTCCAGCTTCCTTCTCCGGTAAAGCGGCCAAGTGCAGCGGCCAAGTGCAGCGGCTTCCTGCGACGCGTCAGCCTCTACATCGAGGTGCAACATACCAGATTCCCCACCGAACGCTCCAAGATCGCATTCCTCATCTCGCTACTGACTGGGAAGGCTCTCTTGGGCCAGCGCGGTGTGGAACACCAATTGGGACATACTCGGCTCATTCTCCCATTTCACCAGGCACTTCACTGGGGTGTCCAGACCTCTGCCGAGGGCGGCGCTCCGCTCCAGACCTCCGCCGAGGGTGTTGCTCCGCCTATGACCTCCGCCGAGGGTGTCGCTCCGCCTATGACCTTTGCCGAGGGTGCCTCTCCACCTCAGAGACCGCCCCAGAGTTCCGCCAAGGGCGCCGCTCCGCTCCAGATCTTTGTAGACATCCGTCGCACCCCTGATTTCCGCCGAAGGCGCCGATGTGCCTCGGACACACGCCAAAGGCACTGCCAGGCACACCTGGCGAAGGTGGGTTTTGGGCGTCAGGAGCCGCCCCTGGAGGGGGGGTAATGTCAGGGAACCACCAGCCACGCCTCCCTCTAAGGCTCTCACTCAGCCTCTCCCTGCTCTAATCACCTACACCTGTTCCCCATTACCTTTCCCCTTTATAAGGTCCCAATTCCACCTCAATCGCTGTCGGATCTACTCGTTGCCATGAGAGATCTACTGGACTCCCTACCGCTAGTATTCCCTTTTCTTTCATGCTCCTGGCTCCGCTTCGAAGGAAGCGCTCAAGATTGGATTACGGATTATACCCGCATTACGTATTATACCCGCCTTATTCCAAGATGGATTAAATTAATAATTTTCCTAATAATTCTACAAACAATACCACATAATGACAATGTGAAATCTTAGCAAATTTATAACAAATATAAAATGAAAAAAAATTACATGTACATAATACATATTCATAGCATTTGCTCAAAACTTTGTTGAAGAACCTTTGGCACCACTTACACTTACTCACTTACACTTTATTCATATTTCCCTTGATCCTGACCAATTTCTGCTGCTGAAAAACCTCCCCACTGCATGATGCTGCCACCACCATGCTTCACTCTAGGGTAGGGAATGGTATTGGCCACGTGATGATCGGTGCCTGGTCCTCCAGACTCTGATGCTTGGCATTCAGGCCAAAGAGTTAAATTTGTTTCTTATGGTCTGAGAGTCCTTTTGGTGCCATTTTGCAAACACCAGGCAGGCTGTCATGTGCCTTTACTGAGGAGTGGCTTCTGTTTGGTCACTCTACCATAAAGGCCTGATTGGTGTTGTGCTGCAGAGATGGTTGTTTTTCCTGGAAGGTTCTCTCTTCACAGAGAAATGCTAAAGCTCTTAGAGTGACCATCAGGTTCTTGGTCACCTCCCCAAATAAGGTCCCTCTCCCCCGATCGCTCAGTTTGGATGATGGAGGCCACTGTGCTCATTGGAACCTTCAATTCTGCAGATATTTTCTATCCCCTTCCTGAGATCTGTGCCTTAATAAGATCCTGTCTCGGAGGTCTACAGACAATTTCTTGGACTTCATGGCTTGGTTGTGCTCTGACATGCACTGTTAACTGTGGGACCTTATATAGACAGGCGTGTGCCTTTCCAAAACATGTCCAATCAACTGAATTTACCACAGCTGATTTTCAATCCAGTTGCAGAAACATCTCAAGGATAATCAGTGAAAACAGGATGCACCTGATTTTAATATTTTGTGTCATGGCAAAGGCTGTGAATACTTATGTATATGATTTTTTTCAGCGTTTTTTTTTTTTTATTATAAATTTGCAGATTTGTTTGAAAAGATTTCAAACAAACTTCTTTCATGTGGTGATTATGGGGTATTGTTTGTAGAATTTTGAGGAAAATAATGAATTTAATCAATCAATTTTGGAATAAGGCATATTCCAGACAATAACAAAGACATAACGAAATGTGGAAAAAGTGAAGCGCTGTGAATACTATTTAGATGCACTGTATGTTTCCTTACCCATGTTTACCAGGCATCAGCGGGCTGCCATCTCTTTAAATGTATCTGATATTTCACACTATATAACCATGTTCATTGTATATCATTTGCTTTTTTTAAAACTAATTATTATACCAATCAAAGCAGTATCACCTAAAAAAAATAGAGATGTCATTGTGGGCATATGATGTTTTTTTTTTAATTTAGTTCTTAATAAAAGACAACTCAGGGGGAAAAAGGATAAGAAAACGTGACAAGGAAGGAAAGCTGTGGAATGCTATTGAATTGTGTGCTGTTCACAACTGAATCTTTTCTTTCTGTCTCCAAGGAAGGCTCATCAATATGTGTGAGTGCCATCAACCTGACAAGAATATAAATTATCCTCAATTCTGATAGAATGGTCTTATCCCACAGAGTTTAAGCTGTTTACCTCATTTTTCTGTCAAAAATGCACGCTCCTCTCCACAATTATCCTTTCAAAGAAAAAAAGTGGAGTGTTTTTTTTAAAGGGTTTAAGAAGGATTAAAAAGGAAATTCCTCGTATGCAGAATAACCCCCTTTGATCGCACACTGAAAACCAGCCTACTTTTGCTGTGAAAATGCAAACCTTACATCATCTGAATGCTAAAGATGATGATTTCCTTTAGAAATCAAATCTCCTTTAGCGCCTGTTTAGATACAGACCGTATTATTTTCTTTCAGAAAGGGTTCAGAGTGAGATTTGTGATTATGCTGTAAAATGAATATAGTAATTTTTAAGGCCAAAAGTATGCAGACACTTGTCTTTCAAGCCCATCTGTGAGTCATCCCCAAACTGTTGTCATAAAATTGGAATCACAGTCTTAAAGGATGTCTTTGTATGCTGAAGCGGTACAATTTCCATCACTTGAATGTAGGGGTCCAAAGCTGTTCCAGAAGGAAAACCTGCATGAAGCAAGCACCATGAAGACTTTCAGCCACAAGAGCATAAGTGAGGCCAAGTACTCCTGCTGGGGAGGGATGTTTTAATACAGCTCAATGATGTTCAGTGTGCTTGAGGGCTAGACGACTTTGCCTGTGGGATGGATGTTGGTGCCAGACATTTTAGGTTAAGTCCAGTGGGTAGCAGTTCTCTAGCAATAATTTTTTTTTTTTTATAAAAGGTCAAAGAAGATTGGCTGGTTCAAGCTGACAGAAAGTCAAATAATCACTTTTTACAACCATAGTTAATAGCAATAAAATACTCTCATATGCACAATACCTTGGACCATATCATGCTCCTCTACTGTCATCCAATAATAAGAATCTGAGGCTAGAGTTTGCACAAGCTCATCAAGACTGGATGGTTAAACACTTAAAAAAGCCATGGCAATCTCTTATCTTCAACTGTCTAGTTTTATTAAAGTTTCAACTGAAGTGCTTTTTGCTGCTTGTTTGTAGCAGTTTTTTATGTAGCTAGAACTATGCAGCATGGTCCTTAAAACCATTACAGGAATTAAAACCCATAAAAGTAGAAAACTAATCATAAATTTACATTGTGTACTTTATGTGTTTTGAATTGAGTAAGAGGAATTTTTCTTGGGAGTCTATAAAGCCACCCAGAAGGAAGAGTCATAACACATAAACCCAGCAGACACTTGCCATCCCTGCCAGTGAAGTTAACGCAACACTTCTGATTGGCATAAAGACAGAGTGTATCCTTTTCAATGTCCAACCAATAAACCAATGTCCTTAATCATGCGCCTCCACAAATCTATTAATACAACAATCGCATATTTATATGCATATCGGCTGTGCATTAGACAGAATTATAGTATATAATAGCTTTTTTTTTTGTTGCTTGTTTTGTTCCCTATCCATTTCTATGCTTTAAAGTTTCATC
Source organism: Silurus glanis (assembly GCA_014706435.1). Classification (NCBI taxonomy): domain Eukaryota; kingdom Metazoa; phylum Chordata; class Actinopteri; order Siluriformes; family Siluridae; genus Silurus; species Silurus glanis. The sequence continues at coordinate 6,137,689 of JAAIIK010000020.1, forward strand.
CCAGCATAATGCAGACATATTTTAGTTATCTTTCGTGATATCAACTTTAAGGGGACCTTTCTAAAAGCTGAGAAATAAATTATGTTTAATGATTAAAACCCAAGATAGCAGTGAACAAACTTAGATGATCAAAATCTTCATTGTTAAGTTCCATACAGCTGGTCTCAGAGTAAACAGATCATCTTAGTAATTTTGCTGCTTTTTGTCACATTGCACTGCATATAGCACACAAAATTATAATCACATCAATCTAAAATCCAGAAATGTAAGCTTATGAACATTTTTTATTGTAAAAATACTATTTACAATCTTCTTCTTCTTCTTTTGGCTTCTCCCATTAGGGGTGGCCACAGCGGATCATCCGTCTCCATACCCCCCCTGTCTTCTACATCTGCCTTTTTCAACCCAACTACCTGCATGTCTTCCCTTCCCACATCCATAAACCTCCTCCTTGGACTTCCTCTTTTCCTCCTTCCTGGCGGCTCCATTAACAGTATTCTCGTTCCGATATACCCCATGTCTCTTCTCTGCACATGTCCAAACCATCTCAATCTCGCCTCCCTCACCTTGTCTCAAAAATGTTCTACATGGGCTGTCCCTCTAATAAACTCATTTCTAATCCTGTCAATCCTCATCACTCCAAAGGAAAACCTCAACATCTTCAGCTCTGCTACCTCCAGCTCCACCTCCCGTCTTTTACTACTTTTTTAAAAGACTTTTATTAAAATTACTTTTTTTTTACTACTTTTACTTTCACTCTTGCAGATACTCCTGCCACTCTTCTCCACCTACTCCACCTTGCCTGCACTCTTTTCTTCACTTCTCTAACACACTCTCCCTTACTTTACACTGTTGACCCGAGGTACCTAAACTCCTCCACCTTCTCCACCTCTTCTCCCTGCAACCGCAACACTCCACTGCCCTCCCTCTCATTCATACAAATGTACTCTGTCTTACTCCTACTGACTTTCATTCCCCTTCTCTCCAGCGCGTACCTCCAGCTCTCCAAGCTCTTCCCAACCTGCTCCCTACTCTCACCACAAATCATCCACAAACATCACAGTCCACGAAGACTCCTGTCTGACCTTGTACGTCAACCTGTCCATCACCACTGCAAATAGAAGATATCGGCTCAGAGCCGATCCTTTATGCAGTCCAACCTCCACCCTGAACCAGTCTGTCGTTCAAACTGCACACATCACTGCTGTCACACTGTCCTCATACATGTCCTGCACCACCCTCACATACTTCTCTGACCCACCTGACTTCCTCATACAATACCAATAAATACTATTTACAATACAATTAAAAAATTGTAAACAAAAATTTTTATCGGTGTACAACTAGTAATGAGGTGGTGGCAGCTCACAATTAGTAATTAGGGTGGTGGTAGCTTAGTGGTTAAGACATTGGCCTCTGGAACTGAAGGTCGTGAATTCAAATCACTGCCATGCAGCCATGCATTTGGCAGATACCCTTATCCAGTCGCTCTGGATAAGGGTATCTGCCAAATTCCATCAATTATTTAAATTCTAGATTGAAGATGATGTTTGTATATATAATTAAGTGCATTCATTAAAAATCTTACCTGAAACATCTGCTACAATGTGAGCAGATTTTCACATAATAATCCAGCATTTTGAATCATGTTCCAAACATTTTTTGAAAATATTCAAAAATAAATATATTTATATACAAACAAATAAATAAATATATATGTACATACATACACACATACATATAGAAAGAAAGAAAGAAAGAAAGAAAGAAAGAAAGAAAGAAAGAAAGAAAGAAAGAAAGAAAGGAAAAACAAAATGGACAAATAGTTATATATTTACGGTTGCAATGAGTATTCAGTATGCACCGTTACTATGAGCTATGTATTCTAATGTTATCCTGACAGCATAACTTTGTGAATACAAATGGAGCAGGCTTCTTTTCTCTTCTAACAAGAAGTGTGATTCTCACAGACTCTTCCTCTGACACCTAGACTCTGTGCTCAGCAGATGGCTGGGTGTGAAGTGATTCTCTATGTGTTAATTGCAAACCTATTCTGTTGTAAAACGACACTCTTATTCATAATATAGATTTTTATGTTCAATATCTGGGTATTGAATCAGATTCACCAATCAATTTCTTTGAGGCACTGCCATTAAAATAAATGCAAAATTACATTCAAAAATTAAGAAGATGGAAGAAGATTTTTGGATTGCCAGAAGTTGTGGCTGTCTATAATAGCAGCCCTGACAGTAGAGCTGGCTGTGAGACAAATCACAAGTTATATTAATGCACTCATTGTAATACTTAATAATTTCTTTAGTAAAGAGGAAGGTTTAAACTTTAATATGTTGAAACGTTAGGTAACAAAACATTTAAGTAACATTGTTGTGAGGAGTTTCTATAACTTTCTATATCAGTTCACTATATCTGCCTGTACTGTATGTTCTTCTCCATGGGGAAAATTACCAGGACAGAAAATTGTTTTGTCTTTGTATCTTTAGAAGAGAAAGAGAAAAAAGAGAAGTTGGTGTGAATAGTGAAATGTGCGCTCTATTTTAATATATATATTTCTCGGTGTGCTGCTTACGATAGATAAAAAAAGCATTACACTGTGAGGGACATTTTTCTCATATGGTTTATGTCCCTGTGTCCCTTTAGAAGAAAGGGTTATTGCAAGCCAATAAAAAAGTTCTAAACAATGATTAAGCATTTTTTTGTTGTTGTTGTGACTGATCTCTTTCAGGACAACACTGTTCCCATACATAGGGGGCGAGGACTTACTAAATCTGTAAATCAAAAGGCGTTGGCTCTAGATCCTAACCTCCTGGAGATTTTGGACTGACATGTTTGATACCACTGCCATCAAAACTCTAATTGAGAGTAGATCATCCCTACTTTTGTGTTGCATTCATCCCTATTGGAACACTTCCAGAGATTTGCAGAGACAAATTGGAGATGTTTTTGAGGCTAATGGTAGCTCAGAAAACACTTAGGCACAGTATCATAAACAGGTCAGTCTTACCCTGTTTAGAAATACATTCAGAGTATTAATCTGATGAAGTGCATGAGGTGTACAGTGATTGCTTAATGAGGTGGGTCTGTACAACATTACCCTCAATGTCTTTGTGCCCATGTGGTGTGTGGCCTGACAACCATGTCTCCCTGTTGTGCTTTGTGGCTTGACTGTAGAAAATGACAAATTGCAGCAATTACTGCCAAATGACAGAATGAAAGGCTTGACTTATGTCGAGGCTGTTATTTATTTTATATCCACTGACTTTTTTTAACCAGAGTTCAGCAACTGGAGCCATACTTTTCTTGTTTGTTCTATGCAGTATATATATATATATATTTATATTTATATTTATTTATTTATTTTTTTTTTTTACTAAAACACTTAAGGACAACCATTGGCAAAGGAAAAATGTTTTAAAAGAGGAAAAATTGAAAAAGCACATGTAATGTACTAAATTAGAGAAGATATGCCCTTCAAAAACTTTTGCTGGTATAATTTTACTCCCACTGGTAAAGGTATTACCACCTTATTCTGTCACGGCAGGTTTTACTGGCGGAGCTATTGCTATTTTTATTTTTATATTTTGTGTATTGTCCTGCACTGTCCTGTGTTGTCTTGCACTGTCTTGTGTTGTCTTTTGCACTGTTTGCACCAGCTGCACACATGCACTTTATGTGGCGAGGATCTTAGTTCTCGGCCCTATGTTTTTCTGTTATGTGACTGTTGTTTTATGTTGTTTTCTGTAGCACCTGGGTTCAGGAGGAACGTTGTTTCATTTCACTGTGTACTGCATCAGCTATATATGGTTGAAATGACAATAAAAGCTTCTTGACTTCTTGACTATTAATCCTTTGTTTGTAATCTATGGTTAATGGAATGCCATGAAAGACAAGTGTTCACTCCATTGACATTCATTTGTAAGCTTATGAAGAGGGCAAATAGTACTTTCATTAGAGTGTGTTATGATGTGCATTATGAAAAACAGTTCAAAATGAATGAATTGTTTCTTTTCTTCAAATGTATTGTAGGATGCATGTGCTAAACTTGACCCTCTCCTATGAGAGCTGTTGTATAGGGTGACCAAGGTGACCAAATCATGAGGAAATTCTTTACATTTGCTTCTATTTATATATTTATAGTTTTGTTTACTTTTTATGATACCCATAAAATATATCTTAATTTATGTCATTCGTCCACCTGCCTATCTAGAAAGCTGTCAAAAGTGAAGACTAAAAAGCATTCAAAAGGAATTAGAGATAAACTTATAGACATGCATAAGATAGAATAAAGGCTACAAAATAATATCCAAGTGTTGCATCAGTTACAGGAAATGGAAGCTATCATACCACCCAGGATCAGCGTAGACAAGGCTTTAATGTAAAACTCCATCGTAATACCAAGAAATGGTAATTGGAGGAAAGATGCAGAGTTCTGGATACAACTGGAACTCTGAGAATAGTGATTATTGCAGAAAAGAAAAATATCAGCAAGGTGTAGTCTGGATTTTGCCAGAAACTATGGAATTTAAAGTTTTGGTCAAAACACCAGTATGTGTCATGTAATGCTCTTCTACACACCATCCTAATATTGATGTATAGGGTGGCAACATCATGTTGTAATTGTAGCACTTGCAGATGTTGGCACTAATTCCAGACTAAAGTAACACAATAGAAATTCAACAACAAAAATGTAAATGTTCTACATAGGTCAAGTCAAAGTCCAGATCTCAGTTGATATTAGTATCTGTGGCATGACTGATGCCCACAAGTGACCAATGTCAACAATCTAAAGTTAATCTGCCAGTGTAAATTGACAACAAAAAAACACTCCCAAAGCTAACCATGTAGTTTGGCAAGGAAAAGCTTTATGGATTGTGTGAGCAAGAAACCTTGAGAGAAACTAGACCAAAAAGAGGAACCATCCTTATCATGGTGACAATCCATTAATTACAGTTCTATCACTGTTGAAGTTATCAGCAATGATGGAAGTAGCTAATTTTTTTAATATACATATACATAAAACTATATGTATAAAAATAATGACTGGTTAGAACAATATGTGTCTCATTTGTAATTGAGATAATTCTTAACTGAAAATACATTCTACAGATGTCTGTGGTCGACTTTGGTTCTAATATCTAGATGAGTTCTAGTCATGTGCTATGTTATATTTTCTTATAACAGAGGCTAACTCGCTTTAAAATGATATCGGCTTAACCAGATGTATGTTATAACGCATCTCGTTGACTATGACATCAAAAGCTTTCAGCTTCCAGATTCTATTACCTTTGTGTTCTAAATTAAGTTTGTTTGGCATTCATGACTTAATGAATAATGATGTGCATGACTTTGATGTTTGACCGGCTTTTATCTTTCAAAATACCTTTTTTGCATTCTCTCTTTCACAAAAGCTAAGTTTTGTGTATTATAAGTTGATAATATATGATTTATATTAAATTGGGGCCCAGTGCGAGCCCTGTGTAATGTGTCATGTTGTGTCATATTGCCAAAGTATTACATTTTAGCAGTCCAAACATTTGTCAGATTCCAGTTTTACTATCTTTATTTAAAATGTAAAGCCATATGAAAAGGTTGAGTGTGGAATTCCATGAAGAATTAACACTTTTCTGACAGTCAGTGAAGTTCTCAATGAAATGGTTGTGCAATATATGCAATGTATACAGGCTGATATAGTTGGTGTTGTGCCAACATGTCAACGTTTTAGTCCTATGTGTTTTCCTGGTTGAGGGCCTGTGGGACGAAGCTTCTTCTCATTATCTCAGTGCAGAAACACTTCCCTGAACAGAGTCTATTGTTCGAAGTTCTTATGTCCTTCACAATCTTCCTTGCTTTGGTCCAGCATCGTTTGCTGTAGATAGACTGCAGGACAGAGAGCTCAGTGCAGATGGTTTGCTCAGCACCACCCTCTGCATGGTGTTTTTCCCAAACAAGGCTGTGAGGCTTCCAATCAGGATGCTCTTGATGGTACAGGTGTAATAGTTCATTAGCACCTTAGAGGGCAGTTTAAAGTCCTAAGGTGCTAAAGATGCTGAGAGGCCTTCTTCACCAGGGTGTTAATGTGACAGGGCCTTGATCAGTCCTGAATTATCGGAACTCCAAGGTTTCAGAAAACGATCCCCTTTTTCCACTGGGGCCCTTGGTTTTTTAAGATGGTGGTAGCTCCTCTTCTGGTTTGTTGTGAAGTACACTATTTACTCCAATGTGTTGCTATTTATTGATATTCAGGAGGAGGCTGTTTTAATGGCACCATTTCACTAGACTTTTAATCTTCTCTAAGTAGGCCTTGTAATCAGATATTACCCAGTTTTGTCAAATTATTGACAATGGCTGTGGAGTTGGCAGTGGCTATATGGGTATAATAACTACTGCAGGAGGTTCACATTAGCTAACAGGACTTGTCTGCCCATCTGCATTGCTTGTGGTCTGCCTGTCAGGAAGTTGTAGACCAGGGTTGTCCAATCTTTTTTACAAAGGGCCAGTGTCGGTGCAGGTTTTTATTCCAACTAACCAAAACCCACATCTGATAGTCATTGAAAATAAAAATCATTAGATTTAAACAGGTAGAAATTGGTGTTGACTCGATTGGGTGGAATTAAAACCAGCAACCACACCAGCTCTTTGTCTAAAAGATTTGCCACCACAGTTGTTGACCCACTGACACATAGATGGTATAAGCCCCTCCAGCTAAGTGGTTAAGCAGTTTTTGTTTTATTTGCTGAACTGTATTCAACAAACAGCATTTTAACTATTTCATAATTAAAGTTTGTGGTGTGCAGATGGCTAAGGGCTGTGTCTACTGGTGTACACACATAGTGGAGTAGAGTGATTAGGATGGTATGTCAACTGTGCTGGTTCTATCATGGTGGTGGATAATGAAAAGGTGATGAAGTCTCTGACCAGCACTTCAAAGCATATTGGTTGAGGTCAAGGCTACTGGGCGATTGTTGTTGAGGCAGGCTTGGGTTTCTTTGGGAACATGTACTGTAACTGCTCATTTTTAAGTAAACCTTCCATGTTGGTACATTTCATAGAATTATATAATTGTTAGAAATTGATATAATTATTATTACTATTGTGTGTGTGTGTGTGTGTGTGTGTGTGTGTGTGTGTGTGTGTGTGTGTGTGTGTGTGTGTGTGTTATTTGGAGACAGCAAATAGGGATTTAAATAAAGCATATGCACTGATTAGTCTTTGTATTGTATAAAGCATGGACTTTAACTCTACCAGTTATTAACATTTATGATTGTCTGTGATATTACTGCTCACTTGAGTGTTAAGGGCCATGCCCAAGGAAGTTTGATAGTGCTGGGATTTGAACCAACCACTCCGAAGTGCACCATTTTATCCATTTAGCTACCACTTCTCTGTTATGTATTCACATTAGTGCATATGACATTTAAATCTCCCATAGTCCCTCTCTTTATCACATTGAGGATTATTTCTAAGAGCTCTGCAAATATTTGTACAGACACTTTTGTTTAGAACATGGAAATGTTCCATTTCCCTGGAGCTTGAACAAGATGGCAAGAAGAGGATTTCTATAAATAATAAGAAAATGTGGACGGATTATGTAGAAATTGCTATTTGTAATTAAAATAAAATGAATCTAGTCATCATTCTATCCTTTAACTTATTTTTTTGTGGATTTGTGGAGGTATCAGTGTAAACAATTTGCTCCGTCCGCTCCCTCTCTACTCACCCTCTCCACCTTCTCCAAGAGAATATTTAAGGTGCTTCCAGACCAGGTGAGAGATACACTACAATCTCTCCATCTAGGATTTTGTCTTCCCCAAGACATCTTCCCAGGGAGGTGTCTAGGAGGCATCAAAATGCCCGAACCATTATCATTTTCATATTACAAATAATTGATTGAAAGGTTTTAAAAATCAGCATAGAATAGTTTAAAAGTAAAAATAAATAAATAAAATAACAGAGAAAAAAAAAACCTGGTTGCAAAAAGAGTTTAGTGTGTACCTCTGTAGGGACAAAAAGGATTAAATATTTACTGTTTAATCCATTGTTGCACAGTGTTGCCATATGACAGTGTACCCGAAAATACCTAATAAAAAATTAAAATAATGAAATAAAAATTTAATAAATATTAAGATTTTTTTTCTTTGAGAATATTTTCCCCACCAGCATTATTTAACCAATTAACAAACAAATTATTATTTTTTATTTTTTATAATTATTCTGAAATACTGTGCAAATGATAAAATGTTCTTTTTCTCACTTTATTAAAAAACTAAATGCATTGTATTTTTATGTGTTTCAACTAAGGTCTGTGAGGGAATCAAATGTGATGGTGTGTAATGATGGCAAATATATATAATAATAAATAATTATAATAAAAATAATTACACACACACACATATATATATATATATATATATATATATATAGCATCATAGCATCTACTAATTAGTTTTTGCTAGTCTTAATCAGTATTGAGGATTTTCAGTCTACATTCATGCCTGAACTACACAGCAGTGGGTGAGAGATTTTCCTTAGCATTCCTGAAAGCTCTTTTACTATACTGTTCTTCTCCATGTATGTTTGTAATGCCTAAGCCAAAAGTTAACTCTGTTTTGAAGGCTTGCCATCATCCTAGTTTTTGATGCATAAAAAGTACATCACCCCCCTTTGAAAAATTAAAAGGCTGCAGAGAATGGCCTCTAAATATTTAAACTTTTATGATACCACTCAGATGCATTCAATTTGGCCCTCAGCCTTTCTAGCTTTCTTGTATTTTATTTGTTTACCTCCCCACAATTCCACGGGGTTATTATCACAGTTGTGCTGAGCACTCCCTTCACTGGGTGAGGAAAGGACAATATCCCTTGGGAATGTTCAGTGAAAAGGTGACATTTTCCATTAGAATTGCTTACCACTTGATCTAGCAAGGTTTTTTTTTTTTTTTTTTTTTTTTTTTACATTATTAGCTTATTTTTCCCGGGCGTACAATTTCAAACCATACACATCTATCTTAGGGAAGCAATACTGTATGGTTAAATTAAGTAAGTTTTGAATTTGAGAGGTATGAAAATCACATTCATGTGCGTCAGAGCTTAACTATAAGTTGCTATGTTGGCAAACACAATAGAAGTAAAATCCCCCAGAGAGAGAGGTCTAGATGAATGCCTACCCTTGATTATGGATGTATGTGCATCTTAAAAAGCCTCTGCTAATTTACATTCTGGCTGTGATGCAATTAAATAAATGCCAACTAACACTCATTCTGTGTTTTGCTTACTGAATTCTACAAACTGTACAATAGCAACTGCATAAAAACTGCATTAAACAGTGTTTCGAAATAATGTGTCCATAATGGCTCCCATGTTTAGCAAAACCTTCTGCACAGATCCAGCTGCTATATCAGTAAGAAATAAATACAGTTTTTTCCCTCTTTCGTTTTCGTCAAGATGAAAATAATTCTCACCAGTGGTTGATTAAGTATGTTTTGATGATCAGTATAGTATCTGCTGCACACACTGAAAGGATTCATTCTTTGATTGTTTTGTATCATTTTGTCTAGGATAAGCCTCATAATAATTACTAGACTGTTGTTTTGAATAGCATTTCATCATGGTCAAGGTGTGATGATAGTAGTTAGCGCTTCATTGTGTGTGTGTGTGTGTGTGTGTGTGTGTGTGTGTGTGTGTGTGTGTGTGTGTTTTCATTGATTGCTTGCTTTAAAGGACTTGGCAATATTGTGCAGTGAAGCATGTACCAACCTGCTGAGGCTTTCATTCCAATCATGTATAGGTGCAATTATATTTGAAGGCAACTTTCCCAAATTGCTTGGTGCCTTTGTTGAAGCTGATTATGGTACCTTGGGAGCATTTCAGTAATGGATGTCCTCATACTTTTGTGGGAACCTTTTTAAAAGAATTGCGATGCGGGCATCACATTCTTTCTCTCTCTCTCTCTCTCTCTCTCTCTCTCTCTCTCTCTCTCTCTCTTTCTCTCTCCCCCACTCTTTCTTTCTCTCTCCTATTCTTTCTCTGGCATGTGCAACAATACAGTTGTTTATGAAAATGGCTAATTATTACCCAGTATTTATATACTACTTGTCAAGTGTAGTACTATACATACCATGTTATACTATAGTAGTATGTATGTGATGCTTCATCAAACATGCGTGAATGTTTTTAGTCATCTAATTCCTTTACTTTTTGTGGCAACACAAAGTGAACGCACATTGAGAACTCATTTGGAGATATTTTTTGACTGTTAAAATATGTGTTCTAGATGCCCTCCAGACTAAGGTGACTTACATTGTGTGCTGTATATTTTTTTTACTTTGTCTTACAGGAACTTTTCACACCAGAATGCAAGTTCAAAGAGTCAGTTTTTGAGAACTACTACGTCATTTATTCATCCATGCTCTACAGACAGCAAGAGTCAGGTCGGGCCTGGTTCCTGGGCCTCAATAAAGAGGGCCAGCCAATGAAGGGGAACCGGGTGAAAAAGACAAAACCAGCTGCACATTTTCTACCTAAGCCCATTGAAGGTAAACATGTTTGGGTTGTTCTTGACTGTTTTATATTGCTTCGATCTGGTCTGATTTAGTTAGTTAGTTCTATATAATTCAATATAAATATTTAAACTTGAAATAGCTTTTGAAGTAATAAAGTGTAAAATTGCATGTAATTGTATATAATCACTGTAATAATCACTTTGGGAATACTTTTTGATACTGTACAGCTCAATTCCACTCAATTGCTCCCATCCCGTCTTTGCCAAAAGTTAGAGCTGCTTATCTCTTCTTAACAATCTCTATATTGTTCTGTCATCAACAGTTGCCATGTATCGTGAGCCGTCCTTGCACGACGTTGGTGAAGCAGTCCCAAAGGCTGGAGTTCCCCCAAGCAAAAGCACAGAGCCAGTGGTCATGAATGGTGGCAAACCTGTCAGCAAACCTGACAAGGAGACATAGCCCTACTCCCCTTCCCCTCCGCTTTGGACAGACTCTCCACATGTGCTACTTCACACATTTGTGTCTTTGGCTTGTGAAAGGAAAAAAAAAAAACTAAAAAGAAAAATCTCCCTCCTGTAGTGTTTATTCACTGGAACAAATGAATCAAGGGGTGGTTGTGGTCAAAGGACATGGGTGTATTGCACAAAAAGACTGTGAGAGTGTAGAGAAAATCACTGAGGAGGGAAAGGGGGCCACTGGACGCTAAACATTAAGAGACTGTCACTGGAATGTCCGATGTGATATGGAACATGTTTTCTTTCTGTTATACCTTTATTCCTGTGACAATCCTCTGTGAAAATGACATATTTTCATCTGCCTTGTCTGGTAGCTTTACGTGCTGACAGCTAGCCAGGTTTCAGTTGGACCTTTCATGTTATTGTGGTTTTGCAGAAGACCACAATTCACCAGCATTTGTCTTGATTGATTGCTGTACGAATACAAATTAAATCTGTTGTTGTTGCAGTCTTTTTTCTTTCTTGCTGGCCCTTTTTTGTATGTTCTTTTTTCGTAACTCTCATCATTCATTTCCATGAATACTGTCTGGATTGGTAGAAATATAACTGAAATGGGGAAAATATGAGAAAAAATTATGTAACATGAAATAGATGTGTTTATAAAACAGTAAAATGGTAGAGGCAGTGTGGAGCTGCCAAATTAGTTGCCAAGAACTGGTGCTTGGGATTTATTTCTTCCTTTTAGTTTGCTCGAAAGAATGACTGACACAATGGCACTGAATTGCACTAGGTTTTAATCTGTGACCAGTTAAGAGTGATGGCATTGATAATCATGCCTTTAGGCATTCAGGGTGGATATAATTCCTCACAAGGGAAGAGTATACATATCACAGATACCCTCAATATGCCTCAGCTCACTTTCATGACTCTCAGATAACATTTTTTTTTTTAAGGAATTTTGATTGTCTGAAGTCAACATAGTTTTGGCCTTTTATTGTTTTTTTTGTTTTTTTTACTGACTTTATTACACCCAAGTCCTGAAGTCCACCAGGTGTCCATGAATGATGATGTAAATGATGATGAATGGGTGTATGTCAGTATGGTCACACATTTTGCACACAATAATGGTCAAAATGTATTTGGTATTCCCTTTGCCATTATAATAGCAAACGTGAATATAAGACTAAAAGTGGTATGCATTTGGTGCGTAGCTGGAAACAAAATTCTGTGTTTATTATAGTCATGTTAGGATTAAAATCATTACTATATACACATTGTTTTTCATTACAGATTAATGTATCGTTCCACTTGATCACTTGAAATGGTGATCACATACCATAAGGGAAAAATATCATGTTTGACAGAGCATTTATGTTGTTTTGTTTAGCTTCTTTTTTACTGGTGAGGTTTCTCTTATAGAGTTTAAAACAAAAGTATATGGAAAATCACTGTGCATCAGTAAATGCTGTTTATACATTTTAGACATTTAAAGCATACTGAACATTATTCATAATTATTTCTATTTAACTGCAAATGCGTTGTAATCTGCCATAAATAAAAAGGTTTTCTTTCTTCAAAAGCAAATATAGTATTATATATAATGTTCAATTGTATTGCAGATCCATTCTTGTCAAGAGATTAATTGAAAAATTCCTTCTCACTGTTTTTATTTTTTTTTTTGGTTTATGAAAATTGTATGTATGTGTGTGTGTGTGTGTGTGTGTGTGTGTGTATATATATATATATATATATATATATATACATAATGGTGATTTCCACGGAAACTGCTATTTCAAATTTTTAAACATGAACAATAAAAACCAACCATATGTTACATTTGTATTAGTTTATCAACTGTTTAATGAATGCAATTTCTTAAATTGTCCAAAAGTGTAAAATGTCTCTCAATGTCACCTGGAAAGATTACTGAAAATTTCAGTCTAGCTTATGCTTTTTTTTTCCTTCTTTTTTTTCTAGGCTTACTAACTGATTTTTTCTTGCTCGGCTGACCACTTTTACCTGGTTACATAAAAGATTGGATTTATTTATTTTTTATTACAAGGTGTACAGTTTTTATTTTTCATTGATATATCTCCTGATGGTGTACCGTCCCCATTTCACACATATTTGTTTCTTCATTCGTACTTGTACAATCCCATGTTGCTGTGGACATTCATTTTAAGTTGACATTTACTCTTGAAGATGACTTTCCTTTGTTTGTCTTTAATATGTGTTGAAAATATGAACGGTGGGACGATATCTGTTTCTTTCCCCCTCTTTCAATGCTTTTATTTTTTCTGAAGTTTTCATCCTCAATTCACCATATATTTCACCTGTTGCATGATAATAAAGGAGGAAGACTGAAGACCAGCATGTTGTAGGCTATATGTGTCAAGACAGTTGTTGATATTTACCACTATACTTTACATACAGTACATATATGCAAAAGAGTCTGCAATGTATCGTTTGTCAATTCATTGTATACACAGAGATAACATTGAATAAAACATTTATATAAATGTACACATTTTTTAGGATGCCTGGCCTGCAAATTTTACTGACTTCTGAATAAATGGTGAAGATTGGTGATATGAATGACATTGCTTCAGACCTTATAAAGGCATTTTAGGGTGCTTATGTAATTCCTTATATTTTAGCTACACTACATGGCCAAATGTTGGTGAATTTGACCATCACACCCTAAACACACACATATGTGCACTTTGAATATCCTTCTCCACATTAATACCCCCTTTTGGTGACCTGTTTAACTAGACTTTGGTGGTAGGCATTTGCCCGTTTAGTCACAAGTGCATTAGTGTGGTACTGAGGCACTGATGTTAGGTGAGAAGATCTAGGGTGCAGGGTATTCAGGTTCAGGGATCATAGTTCCGGTGAAGGCAAATTGTAATGCTACAGCATGCAAACACATCCTATAAAATTGTGTATTTTTAAATTTGTAGCAAACAAACTTTGGGAAGAAGATATGATTGTGATGGTCAGGGTACATACTTTTAGCCATAGAGTATATCAGTATATTTTTTTAACTAATTTGTAGTAATCAAATCAACTTTAGAATTTACATTTGAGTTTTAGTGAAGAACAGTGTAAAGGGTTACAACTCTGTCTAGCACTGGGCTGCACAGTGTGAGGTTGGTGGATGTAAGATACACATATAAGGTATGGTATCCTGATCCATATAGAAATAGAGCACAAACACTGGGATATCATAAAACAGGAGGTATGTATTGGAATATGTAAATGCAAACACTGGGGCAAGCTTCAGGGTGGACCCAGGCCAAAATGAAACAAAACACTCATTTTAAGAAACACAAAAGAAAACACAAAAAGAAAGACGAACAACTTTCCTGAGCTCCCTAACTAAAAACAAGGAAGAAACCCACACCCAACACAAATGGCAGCCACACCCCTACTACCAGTGAACACAACAACACATACATCATTCATAGATTCACATATAAATACAATAAGAGTGAGTATTAACAACCAGCCTATCAACTTATCACAAGGGACAGAGCAAGCTCAGAGTCAACCCAGGCTATCACACAATTACAAAACAAAAGAGAATCCTGAAGCGATTCATTGCTTCTATAGCAATATATAACCTTTGTTATTTAAATAAGATTCAAGATTGACTTGGATTAAGTGTTTCTGGGCTTGGTGGTTATTCTCTACAGCCTTCTCCAGTATCAGCAGTATCAGAGGTATCAGCGGTATTTCGAAGATTAATGAATGAATTTTACAGACGACATTTTGTGTGCCTATAAGGAAAATCACATATTTAATAATAGACTGAGATGACAGGGACAGGAATCATTCAAACCACTCAAAGTCTGCAGAGGAACTGTAGCAGGTCCTCCAAGACCCTTCTCCCCCAGATTTCCATGACTCATGCTCGAGTCAACAACAAAAAAACTATAAAAAAACATGAACTACTGTGTACCTTAGAGTATTTATAATATTTCTGATGTATGTCAAAGAACTGTGGAAAAGAACTTAATTACATGCAGGAAACAAAGGCAAGCTGTATTATTTTTTTATTGCAAACAAAAACATCTCAGTCTTATTTTTCTACTTTTTAATGCAAAACAATTCAGTTCAGCAGCGTTTAACAGCAGTGCACAGCAAACTTTCACATTCATTACACTAACTGAGAATCCACGGTCTCGAGTATGTATTAGCCATCATATTCTACAAAAGACAGATGCATTTATTCTGATGTGTCTTTTGTTCACAGTATGAAGCACTCCAATCCTTCTTTCCGCTTCAAATGTTCTAGTGAAAGCCTTTCATGCGGAAAATGAACCATCATTCCACCTTCATAAATTCTTTCCTGTAAATTAAAGGAACACATACAGCATCATGTGACTGCTGTGTGAAAAAGGGTTTGTCTAGTAGATAACTAATATTACTTTTTAGTGAATGCATATTTGGGACTTCTGGAAACAAATGAATAAAATATAAATATTAAAGTGGAAACCATATAGCTGACATGGAATGAATATAGATTTTTAGGAAAAGAAGATGTTGGGTACATATGGATTTTTGGAAATCTATTAACTTACATATCTATTTACTCATGCTCTCACATTCACATAGCCAGACACAAAAGACTAAACAGGGAGTTTCCTATAACATTCTTAATACTAAGTACCTTGTTATCTGATTATATTCATTACATTATTATTTGTAAGAATGTTCCTTAACTGAAAATTGTTTCCTGACTCGTCTTTTTATAACTAATCTACTATGTAAACTTGTTACAAGTAATCTGATTTATTCATTATTAAATAAGTACTTATTATTATAGGTATTTTTGGAGGTTTTGTGCAGTTCTGCCTCAAACAGACAGGGGGTGCTAATTTCTATTCAAACATTCTTTCTGTCAGATTGAGCGTGAGCTATTGTTGAAGTGGTAACATTTTATTTAACACAGTTTTTATTTGTATAGCGAACATTACTATGTATATTTAAAAATTTGAAATTAAATTAACCACCACACAACTTCCGAAGCTTGGGATCAAACTCGAGACTCTGAAGTTATGTAATAGCGATGATGCAAAGTAATTTGACAGCAATTGATGTAATACTAGTCATTGTCAACATAGTCCCATCTTTTTCATGTAGCTTTTATAATATTAACATTTCTAATCAAGACTGTTGATTTTGCGCATCTCTCTCACTATTTAATTTATCTATTAAATTTACCTCTGGACTGAATCAAATGTGAGACTATAGATTCATTTGTTTTCTCCAAGCAAATGTTTTCAGTAAAGAACTATTGAACATCCAACTTTTATGTTAAATTTATTTAAAAAAAAGCCTTGCAGGAAAAACTCACAAAACTCAGTGTTAGTGGGATAACAACCTCTGAACAGTTCGACTTCCTTTTTTTTGTACTGTGTACGAACTGACATGTGGCACAAGACAATATTCAAGCAGTTAAGTTGAAGGGACATTTCCTTTTACTCATATCCGCATACAAGCTCCGACATCCATTGCATTTCATTACAGTTATAGTTTTATTTGTGTAGCACTTTTAACACTGGCCATTGCATCATAGCAGCTTCACAGAAATAAAACGATTATTAATATTAATTTCAAATTCATAGATTAGTCCCTATGAATGTATCCCTAATAAGCAAGGCAGAGGTGATGGTGGCAAAAAAAAAAAATTATATAAGGAAAAAAGAAAATAGGAACCCGTCCAAAAACACCAAATATTTATTTGTTATAGTCTGATCATTCATGTTCAATTAATAGTCCTAAGCCAGTGTAGCAAACTGTTCATAATAATTACAATCAAAAGCCATCTTAATGGTTGTTAAGTGTTCATGATCTAGGCTCAAGGTGAAAAATATGAATCTGAGGTCAATCTGCTCATATTTAACATAGAAATTCCTCATAATACTCATAATTTAGCCAGAGGCATTTTTTCTTTGATTTAGTGTGATGCTTTGCTTTTTTCCTATGTGGGTAAGGATTACATTCTCATATATTTTGCAGGGTCTGCAAAAATTCTGAAAAGAAACATATGGACGCATTTGATTTTCATTTTAGAGAGAATAATATTTCTCTTGGAGTCCTGCAGTGAATCCTCCTCCCCGCTGGTCTGAATATATTAAGGATTAACAGCAATAGTAGGAAATACATAAGGTAAAATACTCAAAGATACCCTATACTTGGGTCATTATACACAACTCATGCAACTGAACCATCCATTGTAAGAGAGGTGAGTAAGAACCTGATGGTCACTCTGATTGATCTCTACAGATCATGTGTCACAATGAACAGCTTTGAGAGGGGAAGGTAAATGCAGAACTTTTATTAAAAATAAATAAATAAATAAATAAATAAATAAATAAATAAATAAATAAATAAATTCCCCAACACTGAGAAGGAAAAACGGGTTAGGCTAAAAATAGAAAAAGGCAAAGGAACTGGAACCAGCAGAATAAAAAAAACTACATGGTGCAAATCACAGGAAAAATAATTTTCTTGCATAGCATTTGGTAAGACCAGAGGTGGCAAAAGTACACACATCCTTTACTTAAGTAGAAGTACAGATACTCATGTTTTAAAATACTCAGGGAAAAGTTGAAGTACTGATTATACTTTTTTAATCAAGGAAAGTAAAGATGTTTGGGCTCTGACATGTACTTAAGTAAAAAGTTACTTAAGTAACTATTACTACTACCTGTTTTGGTGTCATGCTGGTAACTCGACCTCACATCATATCAGTATTAGGGCTGTCAATCGATTAAAATATTTAATCGCAACTTAATCGCCCATTTCTATCTGTTCTAAATGTATTATTACTCTAATCAACATGGACATGGAGAAATATGGATGCTTTATGCAAATGTATGTTTATTATTAGTGAAACCAAACACATCATAGAGCATGAAGACAAAAAATCATTAAATAAAATACAATTATTAAAAAGTAATAATAGTGGTTTGAATTACGTAAATCATCAGGACACCAAACGGAACCTTTGCTATGTTTCCACACGGACAGTTAATGAGGTGATACCGGAGATTTATGGTATGGTTTTATGGGATTTATAGTATAAATCATACTGATTTATGTAATCATACCGATTACATAATCAGAGAATATTTTTATTCGATGTGAATGTGGTTTATGTAAAAGACATTTCAAGCTGTCTATACATATATTTATTAAATCTGTGAGGCAAATATTCACTGATGTATTTGTAAAGAGAGATGACATGGCAGAGAGCGCACACTGTCTGTTAACTTTATTTTCTTTCAAACCAACTACCTGCATGTTTTCCATCACCACATCCATAAACCTCCTCCTTGGCCTTCCAATTTTACTTCTTCCTGGTGGCTCCATCCTCAGCATTCTTCTACCAATATACCCCATGTCCCTCTGCACATGTCCAAACCGTCTCAATCTCACCTCCCTCACTTTGTCCCCAAAACGTTCTACATGTGCGGTCCCTCTTATAAACTTGTTGTTAATCCTGTCCATCCTCATTACTCCCAACGAAATCCTCAACATCTTCAGCTCCTTTAGTCAATGCCACTGTCTCTAAACCAGGGGTCACCAACGTGGTCGCCCGCAAGGACCACATGAGTCGCCCGCGAGCCTTTTCTAAAAATAGCTGTTTCCTACCTTGTTAAATCATTGTTGATAATTATTGTGAGAAATCATTAACATGATCAGTGTCTTCACATAGATCAGGGGTGTCAAACTCAGTGTCAAATCCGGCCCGCGAGATGATCTTATATAGATCTATTATTATTGTTATTAACGTCGCGGCGATATGAAGCGCTGATAAACAGAAACTACAGATCCCATAATGCAGCGCTTCAGCTGCATTACCGAACTGGTTGGCTTGTGGGACTCCTGAGGCAGCTGACGGGTACCGGCAGGCCAAGCGAACTGCAGCCCGGGTGGTTGTGGAGGCAAAAACTCAGGCCTGGGAGGAGTTCGGTGAGGCCATGGAGAAGGACTATCGGCTGGCCTCGAAGAGATTCTGGCAAACCATCCGGCGCCTCAGGAGAGGGAAGCAGTGCCCTACCAATGCTGTTTACAGTGGAGGTGGGGAGCTGTTGACCTCAACAGGGGATGTCGTTGGACGGTGGAAGGAATACTTCGAGGATCTCCTCAATCCCGCCGTCACGTCTTCCATTGAGGAAGCAGAGGCTGAGGGCTCAGAGGTGGACTCGTCCATCACCCAAGCTGAAGTCACCGAGGTAGTCAAGAAACTCCTTGGTGGCAAGGCACCGGGGGTGGATGAGATCCGCCCTGAGTACCTCAAGTCTCTGGATGTTGTGGGGCTGTCTTGGCTGACACGCCTCTGCAGCATCGCGTGGCGGTCGGGGACAGTGCCTCTGGGATGGCAGACCGGGGTGGTGGTCCCTCTTTTTAAGAAGGGGGACCGGAGGGTGTGTTCCAACTATAGGGGGATCACACTTACCTGGGAAAGTCTATGCCAGGGTACTGGAGAGGAGAATACGGCCGATAGTAGAACCTCGGATTCAGGAGGAACAGTGTGGTTTTCGTCCAGGCCGTGGAACACTGGACCAGCTCTATACCCTCTACAGGGTGCTGGAGGGTTCATGGGAGTTTGCCCAGCCAGTCCACATGTGTTTTGTGGATTTGGAAAAGGCATTCGACTGTGTCCCTTGCGGCGGCCTGTGGAGGGTGCTCCGGGAGTATGGGGTCCGGGGCCCTTTACTAAGGGCTGTCCGGTCCCTGTACGACCGAAGCAGGAGCTTTGTTCGCATTGCCGGCAGTAAGTCAGACTTGTTCCCGGTGCATGTTGGACTCCGGCAGGGCTGCCCTTTGTCACCGGTTCTGTTCATAATTTTTATGGACAGAATTTCTAGGCGCAGCCAGGGGCCGGAGGGTGTCCGGTTTGGTGACAACACGATTTCGTCTCTGCTCTTTGCAGATGATGTTGTCGTGTTGGCTTCATCAGACCAGGACCTTCAGCACGCACTGGGACGGTTTGCAGCCGAGTGTGAAGCGGCTGGGATGAGAATCAGCACCTCCAAATCCGAGGCCATGGTCCTCAGTCGGAAAAGGGTGGCTTGCCCACTTCAGGTTGGTGGAGAGTTCCTGCCGCAAGTGGAGGAGTTTAAGTATTTTGGGGTATTGTTCACGAGTGAGGGAAGGGTGGAACGGGAGATTGACAGACGGATCGGTGCAGCTTCTGCAGTAATGCGGTCGATGTACCGGTCTGTCGTGGTGAAGAAAGAGCTGAGCCGCAAGACGAAACTCTCGATTTACCGGTCAATCTACGTTCCTACTCTCACCTATGGTCATGAGCTCTGGGTCATGACCGAAAGGACAAGATCCCGGATACAGGCGGCCGAAATGAGCTTTCTCCGCAGGGTGGCTGGGCGATCCCTTAGAGATAGGGTGAGAAGCTCGGTCACTCGGGAGGAGCTCAGAGTAGAGCCGCTGCTCCTCCACATCGAGAGGGGTCAGCTGAGGTGGCTCGGGCATCTGTTCCAGATGACTCCTGGACGCCTTCCCGGGAAGGTGTTCCGGGCGCGTCCCACTGGGAGGAGACCCCGGGGAAGACCTAGGACACGCTGGAGAGACTATGTCTCCCGGCTGGCCTGGGAACGCCTCGGTGTCCCCCCGGAAGAGCTGGAAGAAGTGTCTAGGGAGAGGGAAGTCTGGGCATCTCTGCTTAGACTGCTGCCCCCGCGACCCGGCCTCGGATAAGCGGGAGAAGATGAATGAATGAATGTATCAAACTGGTAGCCCTTCACATTAGTCGGTACCCAAGAGGTAGCTCTCAGTGTCAAAAAGGTTGGTGACCCCTGCTCTAAACCATACAGCATAGTATTTACTTTCACTCCTGCCACTCTTCTCCACCCACTCCACCCTGCCTGCACTGTTTTTTCTTCACTTTTCTAACACACTCTCCATTACTTTGCACTGTTGACCCCAGTACTTAACTCATCTACCTTCACCATCTCTTCTCCCTGCAACCGCACCACTCCACTGTCCCCGCTCTCATTCACATACATCTGTCTTACTCCTACTCACTTTCATTCCCCTTCTCTTCAGCACGTACCTCCACCTCTCCAGGCTCTTTTTCACCTACACCCTACTCTCACCACAAATAAAAGTATCATTATAGTCCATGAAGACTTCTGTCGGACCTCGTACGTCAACCTGTCTATCACCACTGCAAACAGGAAAGGGTTCAGAGCCGATCCTTGATGCAATCCAAACTCCACCTTCAACCAGTCTGTCATTCCTACTGCACACATCACTGCTGTCAAACTGTTCTCATACATGTCCTGCACCACCCTCACATACGTCTCTGACACACCTGACCTTCTCATTCAATACTCCTCACTCGGCACCCTGTCATACGCTTTCTCTAAATCCACAAACACACAATTCAACTCTATCTGACCTTCTCTATACTTCTCTATCAACATTCTCAAAGCAAATACCATATTGTTGCTCACAGATGGTCACCTCTTCTCTCAGCGTGGCTTCCACTACTCTTTCCCATAACACTTTTGTGTATAATTTAATATAAGTATAATATAAGTGGGACGGCAAGATAGCACAGCCGATTGCATATGGTGAAGAGTACAGGTCAAAGCACACTGGTAAGCAAAAACTGTATAATCCTCACAGTTATAATGTAATAATGGTCCAGTTAAATGAAGTGCTATTGTGTAAACTGTTTGTTTGCTAACTTCGGGACAGTCGCACTGGATCTGTTCTGTCGTGACTCATGAGCATCAGCTTGCTCACGACATGATGGATTCAATTAAAATCGTGTGAGGTAACACTAAATCTAAGAGAAACAAATAACAGCAGCAGTAAACGGTTACATTTTTAGTTACTGTTGTGGTTTTCAGCTAATGCTTATGCATTTGAACACCAATGCAGTATTTTTTAACAGTAACTTATTTGTTTTCATACCTGGTTTACTGTGGCTTTAGTACGTTCCAATGCTAGTACATTCCAATGTTTCAATGTTTGTATATTTAATTTATGCCTATATCATTCAATTATTATACAAAATGAAATTAATTATATTTTTATATTATAATTATATGCTTATATATTTACAAGTCTGTGTATTTTTAAAGCATAGTTGTCAACTTGCCATCTGCAATTATTAAATACAATACAAAGGTTGAACAATTTACACCTTGCATACTCAAATGCTTTATTTTTTTTTATTTTATTTTTTTTTACAGAAAGAAACAGCATTACATTTACATTTGCAGCATTTAGCTGCACCCTTGTCCAGAGTGACACACAAAAGTGCTTTGAGTCTCTAGCAATGAATGAATCCACACTGGTACGCTAGATTACAATTTAAAATAAATCAGTCTACAACTCTGTTGATTTTTTTATTTATTTAGTTTTTTTAACAAAGCAAACTTGGAAAGTGTTAGCAGCAGTGGTGTGGTGTGGTGTGGGAGAATTTGGGCAGGTTGAACACAAGTCACGTAGCTGCATTTTGGATCATTTGCAGTGGAGGAATAGTGTTCAGAGGTAGACCTGCCAGGAGAGAGTTGCAGTAGTCCAGTCTTGAAATGACAAGAGACTGAACAAGCAGCCTGTGTGGACAGAAATGGTTGAATCCTTCGGATGTTGTAGAGAAGAGATCAACAAGAACAAGCCACATTAGCAAAATGTGAGGAGAAGGACAGTTGATTGTCCATAGTCACCCCAAGGTTGCGAGCAGTGGCTAAATGGGAGAGCAGAAAGAGAAGGAGTTATGAAGAGTTATTCAGAGACCTTGACCTTAAGCTGAATCACCTGGGATGACCAGCAGTCATTGCTGGGTTTGAGTTTTAGTTGATGACTACAACATGTAGTTTCTCAGAGACAGCCAAAAGGGCCATCTCTGTGGAATGTGCCGCTTTGCGACTGGTTTGGATAATGGAGGTTGTTCTGGGAGAGATAGACAGACAGTTGGTTAAAAACAGTGCGTTCCAGAGATTTAGAAAGAAAGAAGAGAAGTGATACCGGTCTGTAGTTGTTGATGTCTGATAGATCTACAGCAGGTTTCTTCAAGATGGGAATAACCCTTGCTTGCTTAAAGGTAGTTGGAACATGGCCAGGTGTTAAGTACCCATTGATGATTGTTGAGATGAAAGACAGGAGGTCTTGTGAGATGGTCTGAAGCATAGTTGAAGAGATTGGATCCAGAGGGCAGGTGGTGGGATTGCAAGATTGGATGACTTGCAGTGGCTAGTCTTCTGCTATGGTTGAGAAGCTTGACAACAAAGAAGTAGGGGATTCCTGGCTGTGTCCTGTAGTAATTGTTGAGGAGGAAGTGAAGGTCTGGCAGATTTCCATAATCTTCTTATCATAGACGGAGGCAAAGTCTTCAGCAGTCAGGGAGGATGGAGTAGGTAGAGTAGGGGGGTTGAGTAGTGAAGAGAAGATGTCGTGGAGCTTACAAGGATTTTGTGCAGAGGCCTCAAGATTTCCTTGTAGAAGGCAATCTTAGCAGAAGTCACATCCGTTATTTCAATTTCCTCTCTGCTGATCTGAGTTACAGAGTAGGGTGAGATGGAGTGGGGGTTAGGATGGATAAGAGAGATATTCTAAAATAATAAAAATGTTTACATTGTTCACTATATTTTAAGTACATATTGTATTTTGTAAACAGATGACTTTAATTGTGCTGTTACTGTATGCCTTGATATTTTAATATATTTTCATTCCCTATACTGTTGTAATTCTTTGTTTTGGAGGACAGATCTTTTGTATCTCTGGCTGTTGCTTTATTCGTCCATCAATCAGAGACTGAAGCTTTTGGCTGTCATGGTGATCCAGCATGACGCAGGAGAGCAAAATCACAGGCAGTTGTAAAAATCCAAGTCACGCTACCAACATACCACTTATGGCCTCAATCAATGAACAGGCAGCAGTCATCCATAACAAAGGCTTGCAAAAACAGAATAGGATACATTATTAAAACTGTGAAGCATTAATTATGATTAAAGATTATATTGTCCATATTGTTCACATTCTTTTTTTGGTCAGCTTGTTAAAGACTTGTTCATATTTAAAATTTAAAGAAAACTTTGGGGTTAATTTGGTGACAAAATAATTGTGATGCATTGAATAGTATTCTTCTTTTTCTTTCGGCTGCTCCCATTAGGGGTCGCCACAGCGGATCATCCGTCTCCATACCACCCTGTCCTCTACATCTGCCTCTTTTACACCAACTACCTGCATGTCTTCTCTCACCACATCCATGAACCTCCTCCTTGGCCTTCCTCTTTTCCTCCTGCCTGGCGGCTCCATCCTCAGCATTCTCCTACCAATATAACTCATGTCCCTCCTCTGCACATGTCCAAACCATCTCAATCTCGCCTCCCTCACCTTGTCACCAAAACGTCCAACATGCGCTGTCCCTCTAATAAACTCATTTCTAATCTTGTCCATCCTCGTCACTCCCAACGAAAACCTTAACATCTTCAGCTCTGCTACCTCCAGCTCCGCCTCCTGCCTTTTACTCAATGCCACTGTCTCTAAACCATACAACATCGCAGGTCTCACCACAGTCCTATAAACTTTTCCTTTCATTCTTGCAGATACCCTTCTATCACAAATCACTCCTGTCACTCTCCTCCACCCACTCCACCCTGCCTGCACTCTTTTCTTTACTTCCCTAACACACTCCCCATTACTTTGCACTGTTGACCCCAGGTACCTGAACTCCTCCACCTTCTCCACCTCTTCTCCCTGCAACCGCACCACTCCACTGCCCTCCCTCTCATTTACGCACATGTACTCTGTCTTACTCCTACTGACTTTCATTCCCCTCCTCTCCAGCGCGTACCTCCACCTCTCCAGGCTCTTCTCAACCTGCTCACTACTCTCACCACAAATAACAATATCATCCGCAAACATCATAGTCCAGGGAGACTCCTGTCTGACCTCGTCAGTCAACCTGTCCATCACCACTGCAAACAGGAAAGGGCTCAGGGCCGATCCTTGATGCAGTCCGACCTTCACCTTGAACCAGTCTGTCGTTCCCACTGCACACTTCACTGCTGTCACACTGTCCTCATACATGTCCTGCACCACCCTCACATACTTCTCTGACACACCTGACTTCCTCATACAATACCACAACTCCTCTCTTGGCACTCTGTCGTACGCTTTCTCTAAATCCACAAATACACAATGCAGCTCCTTCTCACCTTCTCTATACTTCTCCATCAACGTTCTCAAAGCAAATAAGGCATCTGTGGTGCTCTTCCTCGGCATGAAACCATACTGTTGCTCACAGATGGTCACCTCTTCTCTCAGCCTGGCTTCCACTACTCTTTCCCATAACTTCATGGTGTGACTGATCAACTTAATTCCCCTGTAGTTACTGCAGGTCTGCACATCTCCCTTATGCTTAAAGATCGGTACCAGCACACTCCTTCTCCATTCCTCAGGCATCGTCTCACCTTCCAAAATCTTGTTAAACAATCTGGTTAAAAACTCCACTGCCATCTCACCTAAACATCTTCATGCTTCTACCGGTATGTCATCTGGTCCAACCGACTTTCCACTCTTCATCCTCTTAATCGCTGCTCTCACTTCCTCCTTACTAATCCTATCCACTTCCTGCTTTACTAACTCCACATCATCCAACCTTCTCTCTCTCTCATTTTCCTCATTCATCAGCTGCTCAAAATACTCCCTCCACCTTCTCAACACACTCTCCTCACTAGTCAACACATTTCCATCTCCATCCTTTATTGCTCTAACTTGCAACACATCCTTCCCAGCTCGATCTCTCTGCCTGGCCAATCGGTACAAATCCTTTTCTCCTTCCTTAGTGTTCAACCTCTCATACAGCTCCTCATATGCCTTTTCCTTGGCTTTCGCCACATCCCTCTTTACCTGCTGCCGCATCTCCTTGTACTCCTGCCTACTTTTCTCATCACCCTGTCGATCCCACTTCTGTTTTGTTAACCTCTTTCCCCTTATGCTCTCCTGCACTTCCTCATTCCACCACCATGTCTCTTTCTCTTCCTTTCTATTTCCAGATGTCACACCAAGTACCTTTCTAGCTGCCTCCCTCATCACTCCTGCAGTAGTTTCCCAATCATCCAGCACCTCTCCACCACCACCGAGCCTCTGTCCGACCTCTTCCCTGAACCTCACACTACAGTCTTCCTCCTTCAGTTTCCACCATCTTATTCTTCTTTCAGTCCTCACTCTCCTTCTCTTCTTTTTCACCTCCAAAACCATCCTACAGACCACCATCCGATGCTGTCTAGCTACACTGTCCCCTGCCAACACCTTACAGTCTCCAATCTCCTTCAGGTTGCATCTCCTACATAGAACATAGTCCACCTGTGTGCACCTTCCTCCACTCTTATACGTCACCCTATGATCCTCCTTCTTCTTAAAATACGTATTCACCACTGCCATTTCCATCCTTTTAGCAAAATCTACCACCATCTGCCCTTCCACATTTCTCTCCTTTAGGCCATACCTACCCATAACCTCCTCATCACCTCTGTTCCCCTCACCTACATGTCCATTAAAGTCTGCCCCAATCACCAATCGTTCATTTCTAGGTACACCATCTACCACTTCATCTAATTCACTCCAGAATCTTTCCTTCTCCTCCATCTCACAGCCGACTTGTGGAGCATAGGCACTGATGACATTTATCATCATCCCTTCAACTTCCACCTTCACGATCATCACCCTATCAGAGACTCTCTTCACCTCCACTACACTCTTACTGTACTCTTCCTTCAGAATCACCCCTACACCATTTCTCTTTCCATCCACACCATGATAGAACAGTTTAAACCCACCTCCAATGTTTCTGGCCTTACTCCCTTTCCACTTGGTCTCCTGAACACACAACATATCTACCTTTCTCCTCTCCATCATATCAGCTAACTCTCTCCCTTTACCAGTCATAGTGCCAACATTTAAAGTACCAACCCGAACCTCCACTCTCCTACACTTCTCCTTTCCCTGTCGCCTCCGTAGACGTCTTCCTCCTCTCCTTCTCCTCCTTCGGCCAACAGTAGCCCAATTTCCACCGGTACCCTGTTGGCTAACGATACCTGTGGCGGTCGTTGTTAACCCGGGCCTCGACCGATCCGGTATGAAATTCTTATTTGTGATCCGCATATTTGATTTGGCACATGTTTTACGCTGGATGCCCTTCCTAACGCAACCCTCCCCATTTATCCGGGCTTGGGACCGGCACTAAGAGTGCACTGGCTTGTGCCTCCCTAATGGCTGGGTTGATGCATTGAATAGTATACACAAACAAAATCAAAAAATGTTGCTCTGCTAAGATATAAAACAAAGTGTAAATGTAAAATTAAGCTGTACCTCATCAGTGTAGCACTGACTGAGTTGCTTTCCAGACAGCATTAATTACATAAGCTCAAAAAATAAACACCCATCAGGACTTGTCCGTGCTTGGCCTTGCGGTGTGAATACAGCTTAAAAAAGCATTTCCTCAATGCCAGTTATGATTTTCACAAAAATGACTGCAATGTAACGTTATCAGTTGAGTCACATTGTGTTTTGCTTCTAAGTAGCTGCATTCATATATAATTGGCACTCCTCCAGCATAATCTAGTGCACTCTTGCCATTGCAGAAAGTTAGAGACATTAGTTTATCTTTTAACAACTTAAGCTAGAGTCTTCAATTAGCATCACTAGAAAGGCAGGAGAGAATCTGAAATGCAAGATGCACAGGGTACCGCTAGGGCCATTGGCCGGCCTACCTTGGTCTTCACGGAGAGATACCTGTGGCCTTGAGCCATTCTGCTGGACGCCCCTGTGGTCCCAACTAGCTTGTTTGGTAAGGCCGTAAATACGGTCACTGACAAGTTTCAGGAGGCCAAGAAACAGTCAGCAGCATTCCAGCAATTTCTCCCTCTACGCTCTTATGGGGCTGCTCAGCGGGTGCAGCCCCAGCCACAGCCTCAGCCCAGCATGAGTGCTGGGCATTGTCAAATTCAGAGACGGAGCGTTGCCACTCATGCTCCTCCAGAAACTAGGGATCCTGGGCGGTGCTCTAGGCTGAGGTCCAAAGAGCTGATGGATCTGAAGACCATCATCTACAATAGAAGGGCTTCGGCCAAAAGATTTTGACAGCCAGGGGTTTATGGGGTCTCCACTGGGTGGGTCAATGTGCACCTCAGTGTACAGTGCCCGCTCCTCCACAGCACCCTCAGGGGATCGACTTGTTAACCCTGCCACAAATTGTGCTTCAGGGCACATTCATCTCCAGCATGTACCCCCTTCAGCCTCCGCATAAGAATTTTGCAGATGGGGGGCTCACCACCTCTCAGGAGGCCCCGTCTAGGCACACCAGAGGTCAGTCTCGGGGGACTGATTCCCTTAAGAGACTATCTGTCAGCTTTGAAACGCCTGCCGAACATGTCTCAGTGGGTCCTGCGCACTGTAGAGAGAAGCTATACGATTCATTTCGGGTCTCGTCTGTCCAACCCACACCCTGTTCAATGTGTTGTGTCCCAAATCCTACCAATATGTGTGTTTATGCGGCTCTGGCTCAGCTAAGACTCCAGGGCATCTGCATACTAATCTATATCGACGACTGGTATTAGCTCAATCAGAGCACACGGCGGCCCAGCATCGAGATGTCGTTCTTGCTCATATAAAGGAATTGGGTCCTGCACAAGTCAAGTCTTCCCTGCTGGTGATGTCGTGCTTTTCCGTTGGACAGATTACTAGGGTTACATACATTATCTAGAGACGATATAAACCAGATCTTTTCACCTGGTCAGGGGACTTGATTAGGTGAAAGTTAACAAATCTATTATTAATCTTAACACATTGGATTGCCAAGCTGACCACATTTATTGCCCACAAACAAATGTACCCTAGACAGATGGTCTGGTTGTTGACCAAAGGCCTTTTTCCTGAAACTCCGTTCATGAAAAGTTAGGTCCTATATTTTTTAAAGTCTTGAAAAGTTATTACAGTATCATCTAGTACCACATGACAAGATAATACCCACATTTCACATATCATTACTCAATTCCTGACTTTTTTTGCCATCCTGCCAGGTGACCAGAGATACAGTAGATAGCCTCATTTTAAGGAGATTGAGCATCCACCATCAAAATGCTCTTGACTGTTGACTTTGACTTTTTGAGGGAAATGCAATGTACTAGCTGATAGATTTAGAAGGCTTTAAACCAGATAAACATATTTCTTGTTGGTTTGCTTTAAACAGCAAATAGACCATTACTTCAATGCCTTACAGTATCCTTTTATTCTTGAGACAATATATCTGTAGAACCTTTCTTTGTATGAACTTGCCTGGTCTTCTCTTATTCCTGCTTTTGCCTTGCACACTGTTTTTGATGTTTGTTCTGAAATAGACTGTCTGGTTTATAAACCTTTTTTTTTAAACAAGCTAGAAAGGAGCAGGTAGTGACAAACTAGTGATAATATCCTAGCCAACCCTGAGAACCTGCACCTGTTGCTTGGTGGAATGTCAGGGTTGTTTTTGGACTGCTTTTGAGACCTTGACCAATGGGGTACCTCAGGGACACTCTTTTTTCTCTCCGAAAGTTGCCTTCATGGGCAGCCTGGTTAAACAATTCATAAACCGGGTTAGCATATTTACTTGACTCAACCTCTGGTCCTGCATTAACATTGTCCTCCCCTTGAGCCAGATATATTAAGAATGCCTCCATCATTTACTGTGACTCATGGTCCTTTCGGGGGTGAAACGGCAGTCAAGAAAACTGAACCAGGGTGATGGCACTTCATAAATGGTGCTTCATAAATCTAACAGGGTAACTAAGTCTCTCCCATGTGCTAATATCCAAGGTGGACAGGGTGCAACAACTGGTTTTTGCCCCACCAGCTGTGGGGCTCTTAAAACGCTGTACATAGCTACCTGCTCTGCTACTTCTGTGGTGGCTCATTTCTTGGGCTTAAGTCAGGATCTCTTCTTTCAGCAGGTCATAGATCGCTGCATTCTCCACAGCTAGTCCTTTGCTTGCTAGTGATTGTAAATTGCCAAAATCTTTTTTTCTGCTGACAGTAGTGTTTCATAAATTTGAATGTTAAATGCCATGGTTATTAGATCTAGAAGAGGATTTAGTAAGAATTTGCATTAATCAACTATTTAAACGTTATGGTTATGGCATGATTATACAGTCACTGTGCACATTAAAAGGAACATATTTAAACTTGCTCATTTATTTAGCTATTCAATCATTCAGATGCACAGTGCTTACAATCATGCAGATACAGATTCAGAGCTTCACATCAAACATCAGAATGGGAAAAATATATCTGTGACTTTAGCGATGTTTTTGTTGTTGGTGCCAAATTGGCTGATTTGAGGATTTCAGAAACTAATAATTTCTTGGAATTTTCATACACAACAACAACTTTAGTGTTTACAGAGAACAGCGCAAAAACATTCAATGAGTGAAAGTTTTGTGGGTGGAAATGTCTTGTTGATGACAGATTGGTTTGAGCTGGAAGGAAGTATATAGTAACAGGAAGTGGTAGCTTAGTGGTAAAGACAGACTTCTGATCATGAAGTTAAAATTTCAGCAATGCTGAAATATTATAAATGTTAACTGAAATGAGCACTCTTTACAACCCTGGTAAGCAGAAAAGCATCTCAATGTACACAAAACATCAGATGGTCTACAACACAGAAGACAGTATCAAATATCAATATTTACTGCTGTCAACTACGACGAATAATCTGAGGCCATCATATTTCAACCTGCAGACACAAACTGGATGGTGTATTGCACCATTCTGTGAAAATTCTACAGAATATTGTGTGTGAATTTCCCTTCCTCTAACAAGAACATCTGACAGTAGCAGCTATGCCAGGGTTAAAAATACAGAGATTTCTACATTTCCACCTTCTGATGTTTGATGTGAGCTTTAGCTAAAGCTTTTGTCCTGTATCTGCATTATATCATGCATTGTGCTGCTGCCACATTATGTGCTTATTTGTGCCTACTAAAGTGTCTGTAAAACAAAATTTTGTAGCCTTTAGTTTTTTTTACTAATGGGTCCCTTTTTTATATGAATAAGCAGATTACCCAACCTTATGTGCTAAAAAGTATGTAACAAATGACAAAGATACTGTTAGTGTACTGGTTTCTTGGCTGTCTGACTGCTGAGAAATAACCGTCTAGAGGCAAGGCCGAATTAAAGATAGTATTAAATATATAACATTTTGTTAAAAGCAGGATTGTACAAGGGCCAAGTGAGTTTTAAATGTCTAATAAGTTTTTTTTTATGTAAGCTTATATTATTGACAGATATAATGTTTTTTATTGCCTGCCTATACTTCTTTGTTTTATTTTATATATCCCTACCTGATTTCCCAAAGCCAGCATCTGCAGCAAGTGAGAATACAGCAAAGTAAATAAATAGAAAATAACATTACTTCACTAACTTTTTATTTTTTTATGGAAGTTAAGCCCAAAACTGAGCATGGTTTGCATGAAAAAGGCTGATACGCAGACTGGAAAAAGCACTATGGTACAAATCATATACAACATGTAGGAGGTGGTTTAAGTTTGGTTGCATTGGAATTGTGTCATTATTTCTGTAAACGTAAACTGCAATGCCCTTGTTCAGGACATGTAACGCGTATATGTGTTTTAGTTGATGGTGATCCTTCGTCTCCACAACATCAATGTACCACAATTCTTTTCAATCCCATCAAAACAAAGCAGATCTAATGAACTTCACCATGCAACTCACATATACACAGATGTCATTCACTCTGCTGCACATAACCTTATGAAAATAATAATCAACATTTATTTAAAATATGGTAAACGCAAATAGGGTTCATAAGAATCTAGTGAGTCTGAATCCAGACCAACGGCACAGGGGGTGCACTAACTATTGCACTTTAATTCAAACTGCAGCATACATGTTCAGTATAAAAACCACCTAAAAACAGCTGTTACTGAGAACCATAAAGCAGTAAGTTCTCAGTCCTAAAAACTGAATGTAATGAATGTAATAAATTACAAATCTCATTAATCATTCGCTTCTATTCACAACAGAACATAGAAAACATATCAAACATTCAAACTGAGTAAATGTACAAATTTTAAGTAAAAATTATTTATGACCGTAACACATCTCAAAAAAGGTTGGGACAAGACCATGTTTACCAGTGAGTATAGTCTGTATACCCCTGGGAACTAAGGAGACCAGTTGCTGGAGTTTTGCTGGAGCTGTTGGTCTTCTTTGTTCTACTTTTTGTTTCATGATGCAGCAAATGTTTTAAAATGGTGAAAGGTCTGGACTGCAGCAGGTCGGTTAAGCACCTGGACTCAACTACAAAGCCATGCTGTTGTAAGAGTTGTAGTATTCAGTTTAGCACTGTCTTGTTAAAATATGCAAGGCCTTTCAGCATGATAATGGCTTTCCAGATGTGCAAGATGCCCATTCCACAGGCACTAATGCACACAATCAGAGCTGCAATCTTTAAAATTGAGCTCTGATAACGAGCCAGTTTGTTGCAGATTGGTAAAAAAAAATCTGCCTATCTTTACTTTAAATAGACTCTGTGTCTCTGTTTTAATAGACATACACGGTTGCAACATGTTTATTCATTTGTTTCTTTTTAATAACACTTACATTTTCCAACCTTTTGTTGCCTTGCCTCAACTTTTTTTATAAGTACATAAGTGCCTGTAAATGAATTATTTCTATAATATAACCTGGTGATTTGCAATACATTTAAAACTGCTGTTTAAAAATTATTTAACCAGCTTTGACCAATTAGATTGAACAAATATATATTGCTATTATAAATGCAAAATGTTTACATTTCTCCCTTGATATACTTCAAAGAAACATTATGTACCAAATGTAGACAAAAACATTTATACACAATCAGAAAGTTTTTCACATTAAAAATAGTACAGTGGCTCATTATTATTCTCAATTTATCAAATACAGAAATATTTGGGGTAGCCATTTTAAAGTTCTCTCTCTAAAATCATGTGACAAAGTATCTTCTATTGATATCTCCCTATATAATTACTCATACTCTATGTTAGTGTAAACCCAGTATACAACACGTTAGTGCTGTATTTAATTCTGAGATTTGCTTTTGTATTTTGGTATTTTGTGGTCAGTGTTTGATTGGAAATTTAGTAATGCGGAAATTGTTTATGAATTCAGTCTCTGTTACTCCTGCCTCAAATAGCACTCTATACTGTAAGTCCACATAGTAAACAGTGAATAAATGTACACAGGTGAATTGGTTGTGCATTTTGTGAGCACCTTTTGCCAGAAGTCCATGGAGAAGCGCAGTCACACTGACTGTAATCAAAGCGTCCTAGAATGGTCACATTAGAGTTGCTGGGCTTGATGTGGCCAATTTCGTCCTCCATCCTCCCAGGTTTCCAGCACACAATGCCATTTTCACAGGACTAAGACACAGAAAGTTATCGAGTATAGACAATTTATTGAATAATTCAAATAAAAAAAAGTCCTGTGCTGGAAAGTTAAGGTAAAATTTCCAAGGGAACTTCATCTGGAGAAATTTGGAAATATTCCTAGTTGGAAACTTTATTTATATAGGAATTTATGGGATTTAATAAGAAATATGGGGAAAATTATCTAAACTGCATCATATACAGATCCTAACAAAGAACTAAAGACTGGAACACAGTTAGTCATTATTTATTATTCTCATTATTGTTATCTGTTTCCTCTTTACAGTCTATAAAATTGATGTCCATCTAGTGTTTACTACACTATTATTGTATTTTTGTATTTATTTTTACATATTGGCTTGGCTCACTACAGACCAAAATTGTTCTATGATTAATAAAAAAAAAAAGATATTAAAACTCCTACTTACGCTCTATATTGGGAGACACTCTTTGTGCAGTAGAATTCAGCAAGAATCAGCCCAACTATAGGCCATGGTGATGATTTCCACCAGCCACTTTCTGCTTGGACATAGGAGACCCTGTGTATTCTTTGTGACAAATGAACAGTTGGTCTGAGATGACTGCTGTCCAATTTAAACACAGTAGTGCACATTTTGCTCTGTGGTTCATCTTTAGGGAATGCTGCAAATTCTATCAGTGGGATTAAAAGAAATGTGTGGAAGGACCTTGGCCAGAGATAGATACAAATCTAGGCAAGGTATTCAAAATTCAAATAAATGAGTCAATTAATTGTTTTGTTTAACTTTTTTGTGTAAAAGGAGAATATAAATAAACCAGATATACTTATTATAGTTAAAAAAAAGGAAAAAATATTAATACAACAGTATGTACTATATTTGGAATAAAGTGTGCGGTGATCGGTTTCATAAATACGAGAAATATGAGTAGCATGGTTAACAGGAGTCAGGAGAAGAGAGGCAAGCATGGTTTTAATTTTGGACAATCAAATTTCTATAGGGAACACTAAAATTAAACTAGAGGACATCTAAATACTTTAATTAATATTATTTCACTAGAAAAATTTAGAATTTAGGCCTGATCACATTATAGAGATAGCATTGATTAAAGTTGTAAATGATTGACTACTGGCCTCCAGTGAAGATTGTGTCACCTTGCTTGTGTTGCCTGACCTTAGTGCAACTTTTGATACCTCTGATTATATTATACTCCTTGTTAGACTAAATAGTTGGTATCAATAGAACAGGCTTCTAATGGCATAGGTCTTCTTTGAATCCTCATTATCAGGTTGTTGATGTACATGATGACTTCTCTCTGCATACTAAAGTAAAGTTTCACAAGGTGTTTCATTGTGTTCTATTTTTGGCCCAGTGAATCAAAGTAAAATGTATTTAATACAATGATTTAATGATTATAAAATACTAACATTAACTTATAAAATGCTGAAAAACTTAGCTTTAATCAAAGGGTTCAGGCTTTTCTGTTTGTAACTTGAATATTTAAAGATACAGCAGAGGTTACAATTAATGTTCGAATACTCAGATACTGACTAAATTTTTACATGGTTTACATTGGTTTAGTAGCATTGTAATGGCTGCCTACTTTACATCTCAGGGCACTCTCATGTCTGTGTTACCTTCTGTTTCTCTTTCTTAATCTCAGAGTTCCTGCTTGCACAAAATATACAGCTTCTTAAACCATTACAGGACAAAAGCAAAGTAACAAAGTAATAACTAACACCTTCTCTCTCTCTCTCTCTCTCTCTCTCTCTCTCTCTCTCTCTCTCTCTCTCTCATTGTTGCCACACATATGATTGAGAAACTAGTGATCCTGACTTCTTCTAGACTCTGGACCTGCCTGATCCATCCTAATGACAGACTTCCTTCAAGCTTCAATTACCGGAAAATTATTTGCTGCTGAGAATGACCTTAAATGGATATGAAAATGATTACCATAGGATTAATATAAAGAGTGTCATAAGAACACATAAAATCTCAATCACAGGACAAAAAAAAAATCTAAAAATGCTTCTACTTAAGTTATTTTTAACTTTGCAGAACCCGTCTCTATAGAATAAAGTTCTATAAGGGAAATGATCTGTAATTAAATAGATATTTATACAATTTAAAACTAAAAGTTGATCGTTTGTAGCTTCTGTCTACTTTTATTGGTTGTCTACTAAGCATAAAGTAATTCTGTGTATTTTATATGTGGAGACAACCTCTCACCAATTTTGTGATGTCTTTTCACATCTACTCGGTTGTGCAGGATTCATGCACAAAGCATACGCCGCTGCATATTTATATGACACCATTTGCATAATTTATAGTAATGATTGACGGCAACAGTCACAATCTGAAAAATCTCTTGAGACTATTGTGGCAGGACTCACTAAGACAGGATGCATCAATAACCTGGAGATGCAGCGGCAAACATCCTTAGCTGATCCAGTCAGTAAGACAATCAATGTCTTATGTACTGGCTCCCAATTAAATCTTGCATTGATTATAAAATTCTACTGCTGATGTATAAAACTTTAAGTGCTTTATACATCAGTAGTAGTATTTTATAATCAATGCGAGATTTAATTGGAAGCCAGGGTAGACTGATTAAAACAGGGTTGATGTGGACATATAGACCTAGTAAGTTCTAGTAAGGACTCCTGCTGCTGCACTTACTCGAACACCCAGACTGTAAAGTGTTACAGTAGTTTAATCTAGATGTAACAAAAGCATGAACTAGTGTTTCTGCCTTCTGTAACGACATCATATTGTTCATTTTAGCAATATTTCTAAGGTGAAAGAAGGCTATACTGGTAATGTTATTCACATGAGCCTCAAGGGACAGACTAGGGTCAATAATCACACCAAGGTCTTTGACTGCTGTACACACTGAGATGGAAGACCATCCAGAATGCTACGTAATCGGAAAGTTTACTTCTAGCTGCATGTGGTCCTAGTAAAAGTACTTCCATCTTATCCGAGTTAAGCAAATTAAAGTTATCAAGCATCAGCTGTCTAATGTCCCACACTCCTCAACGTTGTTAAGCTGATCTCTCTCATTTGGCTTTGCTGAAATATACAAATGTGTAACATCAGCAAAGTAATGGAAGCCAGTGGCAGGCTGTGCATTTGGTACCTGGGCCTCCAGTAAGGACTTACCCGACTTAATACACCTCTTAATACCACCACTTTCACATCGCGATTATAGAAACCATCAATACTATACAAAAACGAGTGGCGCTCGGTGGGCGCAGCCCCAACTGTGCCCCCTGCTGTGCTCAAAGCTGAAGCCCGGTGAGTTGACAGGTCTGAGGACTATCTCCTTCAATAGAGGAGCTTTGGCCAAAAAGTCCTGATGCAGGACCATCTGGGAAGTCCTCCGGCAAGGGGTGCTATGCACCTCAGTAAGCTAATCAGGGAGCTAATTTATACCAGGTATACGAGGTATACCAGAGGTCAGTCTCGAGAGACTAATTCCCTTAAGAGACAATCTAGCAGCCTGGAGGTTCGGCCACACATGTCTCGGTGGGTCCTGTGCACTGTAGACAGAGGCTAGTCAATTCAGTTCGGGACTCGTCAGCCCCAGGTTAACGGGGTGTGCCCCACCCTGGTGGGGCCTGAGCAGGCTCTGGTCATGGAGCAAGAAGTAGATACTCTCTTGAGGAAGGAGCCCATCGAGAAATAGCTTCAGACTGTGGAAATATGACTATATTTTAATATTAAATCCAAATGTTAGTATTAAATCAAGAGTGGCTCCTATAACATTCTGATTAATTCCTACTCAATCTAGAATGGACACAACTGCTGTTCTTAAGGTGTCTTCCTGATTATCAAAATGAATATTAAAGTCACCAACAATTGATGCTTTGTCTAAAGAAGCAGCTAGATTTGTGATAGATTCTGCAAATTCTATGAGTAAATCAGAGTAGGGTTCTGGGTGACTATAAATAATAATTAATGGAATTGACTGACTATACTTGCTTTCGGATGCTAAAAAATTTATGTTGGTAGAAAGAACTTTGAATGTGTTACATTTGTGTTTATTTTTTTGTGTGATGCTTAGATTATTATTATTATAAATAGCTGTGACATTATAAACACAGCCTCCTCTGCCATTTAGACGGGGCTGGTGTATGTATCTATACCCAGAAGGACTAGCTTTATTTAATGTTAGATATTCATTTGGTTTAATCCACGTTTCTGTCAAACACATTACATTAAACTTTTGGTCGGTGATAATTTCGTTTATAGTCAGCGCTTGTGACACGAGAGATTTAATATTCAACAATCTCCTCTTTAGATCAGAGGAGCTGGCTGTGCATTCAGTCTTATTTAATTGAATGCTAATCAACTTATCTACAGTGAACAGACTTTCTGAGAATTTCCATATTTTGGTTTCAATCTGTCTCTCTAAGGCATTAGCTCCTGTGTGAAAAACTATCTTAGAGAAATTATGTTTCTTAGAAACCTAAGCTGACCTGCTATGTCCAGTGCCCTGGCTCCCGGTATATACCTAACCTGTGCTGCTGGTGCCCCTAAAGACCTAGCTACTTTCATGTGCCTCCAAATATAGTCTCCCATAACCAGAGCTCTTTCAAGTTCAGCAGGTGCTTCACTGAGGAGAGCAAACCTGTCGAACACGTGAAGCAGAGAGAAATGGGGCTCCCATGGGCGAGCCTTAGCGTTAGCTTTGATTTTGCTAGTATGCCGAGGGCTCTAATCCTGAAGTCTGAAAAATGCTAACTCCACCTAGGGCGTCCAGATTTTCCCCTGCAAAACCTGGACTGCTCTTGCACTTATTAATTCTTTCTAGACTCTGGATGCACCCCTCTAATGTTAGGCTCTTCGCCATCAAAAAGCGAACTAACTTACACTTCTCACAGATAAAATTTGTGCTGGCGGCAGAGAAAGCTGATCAAATCTGATAAAGAATAGATTCAGATCATTCACCCACTTCTGGTCACCCTCAGTCTAAGAGCTGGGCTCCTAATGACCAGTAATCGTTTGAGCCCCTTCCACACACCACTGACATTGTTCTGCTGCAGCTGATCCTCCATCTTCCTCCTGTAGCATACTTTTCCTTTCCTGATCTTCTTTCTCAGTTCTCTCTGGACAGTTTTTAGCTCTTCCTTGTTTCCCGATTTAAAAACCCTCTTCTTCTCTTTAAGTTGAGTCTTTATATCAGGGTTAATCCATGGCTTGTTATTGGGAAAACACCATACAATCATGGCGGGTACAGTATTCTCCACACAGAAGTTGATATAGTCTGTAATACAGTCTGTTAGATTGTCAATATCCTCCCCATGTGGATTGCACAATTCCTCCCACATAGTTGTGTCAAAATTTTCAGAGCCTCGCTGGTCTCATCAGACCATGTCCTCACTGAGCTGGTTGCCTGCCTACAAGGGGTTTGTACACAGGTAGGAGATGAACCAGGTTGTGATCCGATCTTTCCAAGGGGGGTTGGAGGGGGGGTGATGTGCAAGCCTCCTTGGAGTTAGCAGAAAATAAGTCCAGTGTTTTATTGTCTCTGGTGTGGCATGAAACATACTGGGTGAATTTGGGCAAAGTGGAGGATATACAGCGGGGAAAATAAGTATTTCACACATCAGCATTTTTATCAGTAAGGGGATTTCTAAGTGGGCTATTGACACAAAATTTTCACCAGATGTAGATTTCACCAAATATTGAATTCATACAAAGAAATCAGAACATTTAAGTATACAAGTTGAGTCATAATAAATAAAGTGAAATGACACAGGGAATAAGTATTGAACACATGAAGATAACAAGGTGCAAAATGGCATAGAAAGCCAGGAGATCACTTGAAATCTGTCAGTATTGAGAGAGAAACCCTGCCCCCTATCAGTACTAATTGATATCAGCTGCTTTAGTCCTAATTGATGGCCTATAAAGGCTTCTCATTACCCAGGAGGCACACAGGACAGACTTCATGATGGGTAAAAGCAAAGAACTCTCTCAAGATCTTCGTAATCTTATCGTTGAAAAGCATTTTGATGGGAATGGTTATAGGGGCATTTCCAGAATGCTGAATGTTCCTGTGAGCACTGTGGGGGCCATTATCCGGAAATGGAAAGAGCATCAGTTCACCATAAACCGGCCACGATCAGGTGCTCCACGTAAGATCCCTGTCCGAGGAGTCCAAAGAATAATCAGGAGAGTTTGCCAAGGGCCAAGAACCACTTGGGCAGAACTTCAGGAAGACCTTGCATCAGCAGGTACTGTTGTTTCAAAGAAAACTATAAGCAATGCACTGAACCCCCATGGCATCTCACCACACAAGACTCCACTGCTGAACAAAAAGCATGTTGAGGCTCGGTTAAAGTTTGCGAAAGAGCATTTGGAGAAGCCTGTGGATTATTGGGAGACTATAGTATGGTCAAATGAAAGCAAAATTTTACTTTTTGGCAGTCATTCTACACACCATGTTTGGAGAAGAAATGGCACTGCACACCACCCCAAGAACACCATACCAACAGTTAAGTTTTGGGGTGGAAGCATCATGGTTTGGGGCTCTTTTTCAGCAAGGGGTACTGGCAGACTTCATATTATTGAAGGCAGGATGAATGGAGAAATGTACCGTGACATTCTGGATAAAAATCTGTTGCCATCTACCAGAAAGCTGAAAATGAAAAGAGGGTGGACATTTCAGCAAGACAATGATCCCAAACACAAGGCCAAGGAAACAATGAAGTGGTTTCAAAGAAAGAAAATCAAGTTGCTTGAATGGCCCAGTCAATCACCTGACCTAAATCCCATAGAAAATCTATGGAGAGAACTGAAGATTAAAGTTCATAAAAGAGGCCCAAGGAACCTTCAAGATTTAAAGACCATTTGTGAGGAAGAATGGGCCAGAATCACTCCTGAGCAATGCAGACGACTGGTCTCTCCATACAAGAGGCGTCTAGAAGCTGTAATCACCAACAAAGGCTTTTCTACAAAGTATTAAATAAAGTGTGTTCAATACTTATTCCCTGTGTCATTTCACTTTATTTATTATGACTCAACTTGTATAATTAAATGTTCTGATTTCTTTGTATGAATTCAATATTTGGCTTGATGGCTACATCTGGTGGAAATTTTGTGTCAATAGCCCACTTAGAAATCCCCTTACTGATAAAAATGCTGATGTGTCAAATACTTATTTTCCCCGCTGTAGGGGCATGATTGAAATCTCCAGAGATAATGAGAAGAGCATTTGGGCCTTGTGTTAACAGTCTGTTAACAACAGAATTCAGGACATTGCATGCGAATTCACTGTCAGCAGAGGGAGGAATGTATGCAGC
The DNA here is from genome assembly GCA_014706435.1 of Silurus glanis. Lineage (NCBI taxonomy): Eukaryota > Metazoa > Chordata > Actinopteri > Siluriformes > Siluridae > Silurus > Silurus glanis. The sequence continues at coordinate 6,178,402 of JAAIIK010000020.1, forward strand.
TATCACGATAACATGCGAGAATTCCCTGGGCAGATAGTACGGCCTCATGCTAGCGGCTAACAGCTCAATGTCGTTACAGCAGATCTGCTTTTTAATAGTGATGTGACTAGGTTTACACCATCTATTATTCACAAACATTGCCAGCCCTCTTCCCTTTCTCTTAAACCTCTCTATTGTTCTGTCCTCACACAGTAGTTGAAATCCATCCAGAGCCACGGTCGTATCCGGTGTTAGCTTGGTTAGCCATGACTCCGTGAACAGCATGATGCTGCACTCCTAGAATTCCCTCTGATGCCAGGTAAGAGCCGCTAGCTCGTCCATCTTGTTGGGTAAAGATCTCACATTCCCCATGACAGTGGACAAAAAGAAAAAAAAGCAGTTCCAGAGACTGCTGGGGCTGATGGCAGCAGTGTCCAATGTGGTTCCACTTGGCCTCCTGCACATGCAATCCCTTTCATAGGTGGTTCTGGACCCATGGATTATTTCGGAAAGGCAATCCAAGCCCTTCGTGCCTTGGATCTGTGGAAAGATCCCGGGTTCCTGTCTCAGGGCCTCGTGCTGGGAGTTCCAGGTCGTCGCGTAATGCTTATGACGGAAGCATCCCTCACGTGGGTGGAGGGGTGATCATAAGCACCCATCTGTGCTGGCACATCAATTGCCTATAGATGCTGGCCGTGCTTCTAGCTCTGAAGCATTTCCTTCTGGACCTCAAAGGCCGCCATGTGTCAGACAAAACCTCTGTGGTTTCTTATATGAACCACCACGGGGGTCTGCGATCTTGCCTCCTGTATTAGCTGGCACGTCAAATCCTCCTGTCGGCCCAGAAGAAGCTGCTCTCTTTGAGGGCAGCGTATATGGCGTCTCCACACTGACACGGTGGAGCAAATTTGGGAGAGACTTTACCGAGGTTAAAAGACATCGCACTGTCACCTCTGGTTCTCCCTTGCACCACCAGCCCCTCTAGGGATGCCATGGTACAGGCGTGGCCGAAGCTGCCCGTGTACGACTTACATTTACATTTACATTTGCGGCATTTAGCAGACGCCCTTATCCAGAGCGACGTACAAAAGTGCTTTGAACCTCTGGTAATGAATAAATCTACACTGGTACGCATGATTACAAACTTAATATAAATATAACCCTTGAATTCTACAAACTTGGTAAGTGCTAATTTAAGTATTTCATAAAGAGGTAGGTCTTCAGTCGTCGCTTGAAGATAGTCAGGGACTCTGCTGTACAGACATTTAGGGGAAGTTCATTCCACCACCTCGGTGCCAGAACAGAGAAGAGCCTTGAAGTGTACTTACCTCTCATTCTGAGAGAAGGTGGTATCAGTCGAGCAGTGCTGGAGGATCTCAGACAGCGTGGTGCAGTGCGAGATGTGATGAGGTCACTGAGGTAAGATGGTGCTGGTCCATTTTTGGCCTTGTAGGCAAGCATCAGTGTTTTAAATCTGCTACATGCAGCTACTGGAAGCCAGTGAAGGGAGCGCAGCAGTGGGGTGGTGTGGGAGAACTTGGGCAGATTGAACACAAGTCATGCAGCTGCATTTTGGATCATTTGCAGTGGACGAATAGCGTTCAGGGGAAGACCTGCCAGCAGAGAGTTGCAGTAGTCAAGTCTTGAAATGACAAGAGACTGAACAAGCACCTGGGCAGCCTGTATGGACAGAAATGGTCGAATCCTTCGGATGTTATAGAGAAGAAATCGACAAGAACGAGCAACATTAGCGACATGTGGGAAGAAGGACAGTTCATTGTCCATAGTTACCCCAAGGTTATGAGCAGTGGCTGAAAGCAGAGAGTCATGAAGTGTTATTTGGAGATCTTGACCTGGAGATGAATCACCTGGGATGACCAGCAGTTCTGTTTTGCTGGGGTTGAGTTTTAGTTGGTGAGCACTCATCCATGAAGATATGTCTGTCAAGCATGCTGAGATCCGAGTGGAAGCTGTGGTATCTGATGGAGGGAAAGAAAAGATTAGTTGAGTGTCATCTGCATAGCAGTGATAAGAAAACCCATGTGAGGATATGACCACCAATGGAGTGGGTATAGAGGGAGAAAACTTCAAGATAGAGGGAGAAGACTTCAATCCTGTTGCACTGCTCCCGTGAGTTCTTCTCGAACACCCTCCTTGGGAGATTCCTCTCAGGAATCTGAAGGGGCACAGCTCCTAGCCTACGGTCTCTCCACCGATGTGGTAGAGACCATTCTCCAATCCAGAGCTTCCTCCACAAGGAGGTCGTACGCCACGAGATGGCACCTGTTCACGGCATGGTGCGATCGGCACCATTTGGACACAGTTAACTGACCGGTTGGCCCAGTACGCTGCCCCTCTGCCCTATCAGAGCCTCCTTTTGAGCCATTGACGGAGGTGCCTTTTGAGGTTCCTCACAGTCAAGACTGTGTTCCTCTTGGCCATTTTCTCTCTCAAGAGAGTAGGGGAACTTCAGGCCCTCTCTGTGGCCCCTTCTATAAGTTTTAATAACTTTTGCACTTATTAGTAATTTGTAGATTTAAAATATGGAACAGTTATGCCGCAATAAGTTTGTATGTCTATATTCTAGCTTGGAGTTGTAAGTCATGCATTCTGTAGTAGGGTACTCTTGCATTGCTCTGTATTTTGGTGCACAGAGCAGAAATATTTTTCCCTCATCTATAAGAAGGTCAAACAGTTCCAGGGCCCATTTTACCCATAAAAGTGAGAAGCTGTCCTCTTATTTTGGCTTAAATGTCATGCAAATTGGGTTGCAATGTGGCATCGGAAATTGTGATGAGTGCAGTGCGTGCTAAAACAGGAGGGCTTGGAAGACATTTCATAACACACATATGCACACACATTACAGTATTACCCTGCTCAGGAGAGACTTCACAGATTTCTCATTGATGGTTAATCCAGGTTATCCAACGCAGCCATCAATTTAATTCTTAGATTTTACTTATTCACCTTAACTGTTCTTAAATATAATTGTCATACTATATAGTCATGTATATATATATATATATATATATATATATATATATATATATATATAT
>JAAIIK010000020.1:6181446-6195513 GCA_014706435.1 Silurus glanis
TATATATATATATATATATATATATATATATATATATATATATATATATATATATATATATATATATATATAAGTAGATATTCAGTGGAATGTATATCTGTTGTATGTTATACCCGTTAACTATTACCTGATAAAGTAAGTGTTCTTGAAAAGCGTTCAATAAAATTAATTGAAAATAATAAAATATTTGACAAATGTATAAATATGAAGCCTAATTGTGTGGAAAAAAAAGAGTAATACAATTTATTTATTAATTAATTAATTTTCTCTTTTGCTAAATGGGAAAATCATAGACAGTGGTCAGATTTAAGTGTATGAATGGTTATATTTGGTTATATTTGTGGCATACAAACTATATCTCTAAAGGATTCAGTACAACAACTGAATCTACAAAACATTTTTGGAAATTGATTAACCAGAAGGCTTAAGTATTTTTGTAAGATTCCATATGCCATTATATACCCATTGGAGGTTTCACTCCTTTTGGATAAGTTTGATTAAAATATAACAGCATCACCTTGTCTATGTCTTGTCTTTGTCTTGCCGTGTCTAAATTCCTTAACCATATACACATACATATTATAAAAATATATAAATTCACACATACATACACTATAGACCTAATGCCACTGCAGAATTCAAATATATCAACACCCCATCCAGCAAGTGTGGCAGCAGTTGCCTTGGCAACAGTCTTCTTTGCTGAAACCAGACAAGGTTTTTAAACTAAGTGAAAGACCTCGCATTTTGATTACATTTCTCTGTCTGTTCATGCATGTGCCTTTTTGCCCTCCACATGTCAGATTTCATCCACGGTTATTCTTGTTCCTTGCATTAAGTTAAAGGTTACTATACAAATTATTGTTTTTGTTACTAGATTATGATTCATTCACATTCAGTCAATATATCCCTTGTACAAACCTCATAATCATTCTATTTTTTTGTTTTTTTTGTTTGAATCATCACAAACCACTAACCATTTTTAATGAAATCACAGTCCTTATCATATTTAACTTAATTAAAACAGAGGATCTGGCGTGCACTGAATGCATACAAAGAGCAGTGAACACACTGGTTGTCTCACACTTTTAAAGAATGGAATGATATGTGGGTCACCATGATTACATATCCAATTAAAAAAAAACTTGAAAAAAAACTGCTTCTCTAGCATTTATACTGTTGATTGTGACTCAAAATGTTGTTGTAACAGTGGCTGATATTTTTAGTCTAGATTTGCGAAGGTACTTATTATATAAATGTTGGCACATAGAAAATAGTAAATAAACTTGCAAATTTTTTTTACATAATTTCTTCTAATTTAAAGAGAATGAGTGTTAAGGGGACCATCTCTTGGTAATACTGCTGTACATTTGCACTGTCTATATTTTAGGGTATAGTCAATATTGAAAGATTTAAGAGGCATACTATATAATTAAAAAGGTGTATGCATGAAACACATCAGAAAACTATCTAGTTTTTTCTATCGTTTCATTGGTCTGGTGTTTTACATTTTCTATCATTTTCTCGGTCGTCAGCTTTCCTTGTCTATATGTAGGTATGTGTTGGTGGTGTGTAATTGTGTGTTTGTCTGTGTAGGTGTTTTTCTTGTCCCTAATTCAAGGATGGCAGTGTATTTAGCAGTACCTCCTACTTGCCTCCCACATGTCAATCTCACCAGCCTAAATCATTGAGGTAATATGACAGCCTCCTCAGGAGTGATCACTCAGCTTTCAAATGAGCATGCTTAGAATAACGGCCAAAGAAAGACATTTTAGGAGCTAGGCTGAAATTCTTTTTTTATGTGTAAGTTATACGGAGCATTAATTTTCATCTCCAGATTCACATTATGTGGTCTTTGAGTAAATCACATTGTCCGATATAGATATCAGGAAATGAAAGCTGAAATTTTGATCTATTGTTTTATCTTCTTTTGAAGTCCTCAGTGTATATCAAAAATGCATTAAAATAAAATAAAAAAGCCTAAATAATGCATTCCACAGCCTAAGAATTATCAGTACCATGACAATTTATGCAATGATACAGCAAAAGCATGACACCAAGCATTATATCATACATAATACATATGGCAATTACTGTTCATAGTGAAATTACACTGCTCAATTTTTTGAGGTCTTGTGATAACTCTTGGCAGCATCTAAATAATATGTGGCAGTCTATGATTAGCCTTAATAGTTCTAGGTTTAAGCTAGGTTTAAGCTAGGTTTCTAGGTAAGTTTAGCATTTGTTCTCTTATTTAAGAGATATTGTTCATAATCATGTATTTATTAATTGTCTCATGAATTATTAAATGTTGTCTGTGAACAAGGAAGGATGGATTGGAAGATGGAAGAAGCTTTCTTGAATGTATAAACACTAATAAAATTAACATGGAAAATTGGCTCTCTGTTTAGAAACTCGAGCTGTGTCAACAATGCTTTGAGAACGCCTCTGCGTGACCACGCTCTGAACCACGTGTGCAATCTGTCCAACAGAAGGATGCGACGCAGGGTGATGTCATGACCAGGAAGACATCACTCCACTCCCGGAGAGCACTCTTTGAGAAGTTGCTCTCGCTAGCGTTCCTCGTGGTTCTGGCCCCGCTTCGCCTAGACAGATTAAGGTCATGGGGTTCGCAAATAGATCTGGCAGAGGGAATGGAGACAGGGAAGTCCCATTCTCCATCCTCACTATCCAAATCCAGGGCTTTTCTCAGGGCTCGGCGGTTTCTTCCACTTGCGGAGAGTGTGCAGTGCTCCACCTCTCTTCCTCCAAGGAGGGGGATAAGGAGGGCACTGTACTGGACAAACCTGTGGTTTGTAAGCTAAGAAAATAAAAATAAAAAATAAAAAAGTCACGAGTGGCCGTTTAACATTGCTTGGCCAGCGGAAAAGCGACCTAGATCACTGCCTCCATGCCGGGACCTGCCTTTTTTTCCTGATCTGCACACCAAGGTGTCAAGGTCATAAAATACAGGTGCATCTCAATAAATTACATTATCATTGAAAAGTGGATTTATTTTAGTAATTTAATACAAAATCTGAAACTATATTATATAGATTCTTCACACACAGACTGATATATTTTAAGTGGCTATTAATTTTTTTGTTTCATTTTTATGATTATGACTTTTAGCTAATGAAATCCCAAAATTCAGTATGTCAGAAAATTTGAATATTGTGAAAAAGTTCAATATTGGAGATATTGGAGTGGTGTCACACTCTAATCAGCTAATTAAATCCAAACACCTGCAAAGGTTTCCTGAGCCTTTAAATGTTGTCTCAGTCTGGTTCAGGCTACACAATCATGGGGGAAGACTGCTGACTTGACAGTTTTCCAGAGGACGATCATTGACACCCTGCACATGGAGACACAAAAGGTCATTGTTAAAGAGGCTGGCTGTTAACAGAGGGCTGTATCCAAGCACATTAATGGAAAGTTGAATGGAAGGATAAAATGTGGTAGAAAAAGGTGAAACAAAGCCCATTCAAGAATTTGGGGGAGATTCAAAAAGAGTGAACTGCAGCTGGAGTCAGTGCTTCAATAACCACCACGCCCAGACTTATACATGGGCTACAACTGACGCATTCCTTGTGTCAAGCTATTCCTGAACCAAAGACAATGTGAGAGGTGTCTTACCTGGGCAAACGACAAAAAGGACTGGACTGTTGCTCAGTGGGCCAAAGTCATCTTTTCAGATGAAAGGAAAGAAATTTTTGCATTTAATTTAGAAGGTCCCAGAGTCTGGAAGAATAAAGGAGAGGCACAGAAGTTGCTTGAAGTTCCAATGTAAAATTTGCACAGTTAGTGGTGGTTTGGGGAGTCATGTCATCTGCTGTTGTTGGTCCATTGTGTTTTATCAAGTCCAAGGTCAGCACAGCCATCTACCAGGAAGTTTTAGAGCACTTCATGTTTCTCTGTGATGACCAGCTTTATTGAGATGCTTATTTTATTTTCCAGCAGGAATAGGCACCTGCCCACACTGCCAAAATTACTAATACCTGGTTTAAGGACCATGGTGTCCATGGGCTTGATTGTCCAGCAAACTCACCTCAACAAACAAACCTCATATAAAATCTATGGGGAATTGTAAAGAGGAAGACATGAGACACCAGACCCAACAACGTAGAAGAGCTGAAGTCATAATCATCAAAATTAAAAGAAATAAACACTTGAAATATATCAGTCTGTGTGTGATGAGTCTATATAATATACAAGTTTCACTTTTTGTATTGAATTATTTAAGTAAATCAACTTTTTAATGGTATTGTAATTTATTGAGATGCACCTGTAATTGGGATGGGTATTTGGGATGGGATTCGTAGGATGGGATTCGACCGTTATGCAGGCACAGTTCCCCGCTCATGTTGAATTTACCCTTCAGCCATCAAGAGAGTGAGAGAAGGCCAGCCACTCACTGTAAGGCAGCTTTAAGACTGCTGGGTCTGAGGGCGACAGCGTCCAATGTGATTCCACTTGGGCTCCTAAACCAAGCTGAACTGATTGTCTCATACAAGTCTGTAAAGAAAGTCGAAGCAACTGTTCGTCTTCAATGGCCCTCCGAGGAGAGGTGTCCCTGCTCCTTTCAGGGTCTGAGCTCACTCAACTCGGAGTGTGGCAGCCTCTAAGGCTTTGTCCTCAGGGGTTTCTCTCCAAGACATCTGCAACACTGCGGGCTGGTCCACCACGCTGACCTTGTCAGGTTTTATATTCTTGACCTTGCCACTTCTGGCCTCTCAGTCCTTTGACATAGCTGTGCCCATCCACACTAGGCAGGGACTATTCGGTCTGGCGTGATTGGACTTTCGTTCCCAAAGCATTGTTGACGCAGCTCGAACATCTCTATGTTACGTATGTAACCCGGGTTTCCTGAGGAAACGAGACGCTGCGTCTCCATGCCACACTGCCTGCATCCCTTAAGTGCTTCCTTCCCTTTTCAGAAGCTAGCGCTGGTATCACTTCATGTGCATTTTATAGCTTCCTGGTCATGATGTCACCCTGCTAGTGATGCTGGGCTTTTCATTGGACTGATTACACAAGTGATTCAGAGCGTGGACAACGTGGAAGCGTTCCCAAAGCATTGGTGACACAGCATCTCGATCTCTCAGGGAACAAGGGTTACATTTACAACCTAGAGACGGTCTGCGCTCTCGCCTCCTTTACAAGCTGGCACAACAGATCCTCCTGTGGGCCAAAGGGAAGCTGCTTCCACTGAGGGCAGTATGCATCCCAGGGTGCTTAAACCAGGGAGAAGCAGATGCCCTTTCGAGGCAAGAGCCAAGGCCCAGGGAATGAAAGCTCCACCCAGAAGTGGTGGAGCAAATATGGAGGAAGTTTTACTGAGTACAAGTAAACCTGTGTCCGACTCGGGAGAGCTCGCACTGTCCCCTTTGGTTTTCTCCCACTCACCCAGCTCCTCTCGGACTGGACGCCATGGTGCAGGCATGGCCGAGGCAGCGCCTGTACGCTTTCCCCCGTTGTGCTGCTTCTGGGAGTTCTGGACAGAGTTCACAGGGATGAAGTCCATCTCCTTCTGGGTGCCTCTTACTGGTCAGGCCAGCCATAGTTTGCAGACCTGGTAGCCCTTATCAAACACCCTCCATGGAAGATTCCTCTCAGGAGGGATCTCCTCTCTCAGGCAGGGGTCACTCTATTTCACCCACACCCAGAGTTGTGGAGGCTGTGGTTGTGGCACCTGAGGGGGCACAGCTTTAAGCCTTTGGTCTCTCAGCCAAGATGGTAGAGACCATTTTCCACTCCAGAGCTCGCTCCATGTGGCGGTTGTATACCGCAAAATAGTGACTGTTCACTATCTGGTGTGAGAACCATCAGTTAGATTCATCTAACTGCCCATTTGAACCAGTGCTGTAATTTCTCCAGGAACAGTTTGCCAAAGGGTTGTCTCCTTCCACCCTACAGGTTTTCATGTCTGCTATGTCTGCATATCATGCTCCATTTGCTGAGCAGTTGCTAGGGAAAAACCCATTAGTGACACGTTTCCTCTGTGATACCCGGAGGATCCTTGAGACTTTTCATGAGGTGACCCTGAGATATCTTGCAGTCAAGTGCAAACTGATTTGATTGTTTAAATTGTTAAATGTCTTTGTAAAACATTTAAAGAAATGCATTTTATGCCACTCAAAGTTGAACTCATGAAACTGTTCAATTCCAGAACTTGCAGTAAATCTGAGGAAGGGTAAGTCTAGGTTTTCCTTGTGTAATCATAATTGAGGAGGTATCATAATCACCTCTCCCAATGTCTGTCTGTTCAATATCTGCTCTAATGTCTGAAGTAAAGCAGAGCACAGACAAGATGAGTCAGGCTTCTTCTCCAATGGAAATGACCAATGATTACAAAGATATGTGAAAGATTACATTCTAGATTCTGCACACACTTTTTCAGCATGCAAGCTACTTATAAAATGACTAAGTCAAAATGATTTACCCTCTATAAAAATGCATAAATAAATGTATATATTTTTTAATGTCATGCGATCTATCCACACTACCTTTGCAATCGACCAGTAGATCACAATCGACGTATTGGGCACCCCTGCTCTAAACCATGAATGTGAATAATAGGGATCTAAATTAGGAACTGTTACATATTGTATGTCCTTGGTTTTAATTAATTTGTTTTATTTGCAGAAGCATTGTCAAATGCCATTGAAAATGAGTGTAGGTCAAAACACATAAAAAGTTGAAAAACAAAGTTTTATTTATTATGATGGGATTTGTGTTGGGATGGTTAAGTTCACTCTTGTTAAGCACAATTTATATATATATATATATATATATATATATATATAGTATATTATATACTTCCCTATATATAGTTATGATTAATTAATATTTACCAATTAATTACAGTTTATGACCCAAATCAGTAAATAGGGAAGTAATGATGTACAAATAATTCGTTACTGTACTTAAGGAGATTTTTCTGGTATCAGTACTTTACTTCACTATTACATTCTTTAAAAAAATATCTGTACTTTCTGCTTCTTACATTTTCAAGACAGGCTCATTACTTACTAGTTTTAATCTATTTGGTGAAATGTCAATATTTTTTAACCTTGTGGTGGATGGGCTACATCAGAACAAAAAAATTCACACTGGGTGTCACTCCTGTCAAAAATAATCTTTAATCAAAGGATGACTAGAAAAACATAATAACATTAAAAAAGATTAGGTCAGTGTATTCCTGCTCTCATTTTCTCAGTTATTTCTACAACTGCAATAACAATCTACAAATGTCCAGGATACATGACAATCCAGATATCTCACCACCAGCCAAATAATTGAGCATAATTACATAGGGATGGCATAATAGAATCTATTTTCATACCATCAGTCATAGAAAAGATTGAAATCAAGTTGCATTTACCTGTAGACCTACCTTTACTTTTTAGAAGAGACATTTGAGGTATGATGCCAAATCTTACAGACAGATGACATTTTATGACATTTCTGGCAGCAGGTGTACCTGAAGGAATCCTATTATGGAAGGGGAAATGTTTCCTGTGCCTCACCTTCACTTATTTATGTGTGTGTGTGTGTGTGTGTGTGTGTGTGTGTGTGTAAGGGAGAGAGAGAAACTGCTTGTCATAAAGATGCAGTAAGTGAGCTCTAAGATAAGATATACCTTTATTCGCCCCACATTGGGGAAATTTCTCAATTGCTCATTTTCTCTGCTCTCCACCCTGTTTCAACTTCAGCTCTATAATGCTATTGGACTGTAGTTAATATCTACAGTCTGCTACACTGACTCAGGACTACAGTTTGCTTATGATCATCATCACTGCACCCCGCAACATCGTATATCTGCAATAACTGGACATTCGGTGCAACCCAGATGAGGATGGGTTCCCTCTTGAGTCTGGTTCCTCTCAAGGTTTCTTCCTTATGCCATCTCGGGGAGTTTTTCCTTGACACAGTCGCCACCTGCTTGCTCATCAGGGACAAACTTACGCTTATAAAGAACATCTTTTTCATTTTTATCACTACATTATCTGTGTAAAGCTGCTTTGAGATAAAAATGTATTGAATTGAATTGAATTAATGTAAACTAAAACAGTTTCTGGCAGTTGCTCAAAAGATATTCAACAATGATTGTTACTAATATAATACTGTATTACACCGAGAGTTGGTCCCCCATACTTCGTTACTGTACATAAGTAGATTTCTCTGGTGTCAGTATTTTACTTCACTATTTATTTTTGGACCACTTTTTACTTTCACTCATTACATTTTTTTTTAAAATATCTGTACTTTCTGCTTCTTACATTTTCAAGACAGGCCCATTACTTTAGTTTTAATCTATTTGGTGAAATGTCAATATTGTTTCTTAGTTTTTATCCCATCAATTTATTTCATTGCATTGCTTTTTCAATTTACCACTGGTGTATCATTTCCTGGCTATCACACACACCAAAGACATAGTCTAGTTGACAAAGCTAACAATGAGCAAGGCAGAAGGCAACAAGAAATATGGCTAACGTCGATGAGACAGAGGGAGTCAGCGATGTAAACATGACTGACAAAAGAGACATTCCTGATCACCTGATCCTTATAATATTTTCTCTGCTTGTGTTCTATATGGTGGTTGTTCAGCCTGGATACATTCAATGGGTAACAAAATTTGGAATTCGGTTTGTATTAATATACTAATATGATGTGAGGTCAAGTTGCCAGCGTGACACTTAAACAGGTAGTAGTAATGGCTTTTACCTAACTACATGTCAGAGCCCAAACTTCTTTACTTTAACTTGAGTAAAAAAGTATAGTCAGTACTTTTTACCAGAATTTCTTGAAACATGAGTATCTGTACTTCTACTTAATTGAAGGATGTATGTACTTTTGCCACCTCTGACCGACCAAGCATTACTTTATGGCCACCATTTTGACACAAGTTGTCAAAGCAACTTTCGCAATAAAGAAAGGTAGGATGTCACAAAAAAAAAATATTTTGTTAACATTATTTTAACCAAGTAGACTGGTTGCCCATCAATGTTAATTCAATTAAATTACTTTTTATTTGTATAGCGCTTTTAAAAATGGACATTGTCTCAAAATAGCTTTACACAGATAATGTGGTAAGAAAAGATTAATAAGATGTTCTTTATAAGTGTAAGTTTGTCCATAATGAGCAAGCCAGTGGCTACTGTGGCAAGGAAAAACTCCCTGAAATTACATAAGAAAGAAACCTTGAGCGGAACCAGATTCAAGAGGGAACCCATTCTCATCTGGGTGGCAAAGAATGTTCATTTATTACAGCTAAATGATGTTGAGATTTACATTTGCGGCATTTAGCAGATGCCCTTGTCCAAAAGGGCTTTGACTCTCTAGCAATTAATAAATCTACACTGGTACAATAGATTGTAAACCAAAGATAAATCAGCCTACAACTTTGTTGAGAGTTTTTTTTTTTTGTGTGTGTTTGTTTTTAACTAGGCAAAATTAGAAAGTGTTAGTTTAAGTGTTTCAGGTTCCCTGGTGGTCTAGTGGTTAGGATGCGGCGCTCTCACCGCTGCGGCCCGGGTTCGATCCCCGGTCAGGGAACCAACCCCAGCCACTTTCAGTGCCGGTCCCAAGCCCGGATAAATTGGGGAGGGTTGCGTTAGGAAGGGCATCCAGCGTAAAAACGTGCCAAATCAAACATGCGGATGGTCCGCTGTGGCGACCCCTAACGGGAGAAGCCGAAAGAAAGTTTTAGTTTAAGTGTTTCAGGAAGAGGAGGGTCTACACCCATCGCATAAAGATAGCCAGGAATGCTGTTCGGACATCTAGGGGAAATTCATTCCCCAACCTCTGTGCCAGAACAGTATACTTATTTCTTATTCTGAGAGAACGTGGTACCAGTCGAACAGAGCTGGAGGATCACAGTCAGCGTGGTGCAGTGTGAGGTGTGATGAGGTCTCTGAGGTAAGAGGGTGCTGGTTCAACCTTAAGTTAATCTTGAATTACCCCTGGCTTAACTTTTGCAACAGAGATGTTGCTGCATATCCTTCTTTGTGAACCAGACACAGTCACCAGGTTGTTAATACCAATGTTTGCTTCTCTGCTGGTTAGTTTGTCCTTGGTAATTTTAAGAAACTCTTTCAAAATACCAGTGTATGTGCTCCCAGACCTGCCCACCAGTGGGAATGACATTTCAGGGGATCAGTATATTATATATTACAAGCTCTGGACTCTCACTCATACTTAATGAAAAAGACATGACCATTGGTTGTGTGTCTATATGGACCACCTGGTCAATGAGTGCTTTCATCTACACCTGGTAGCTGTGGCATACAATTTGAGGGCATAGTCTGCTACTCTGGATACCTTAAGACAATGGGAGAATCTGCTCTCCATTTTTCATGCCATCTAGTAAATGTTCAAAGACACATCAAACCAACTCAGGAAAGCTTGCATAGGTGGAAATGGCTGCTAGACTGCTGTGACCCAGCTAGGTGCCTTGCCAAGGAGTTGACTCAGGAAAGGAGCAACTTTTTAGTTGTCAGACATGCTGTCTTTGTTAGCGGAAACCTTGCAGAAGAAACACCTTGCATTGTAATACATCAATGGAATATTGTCTGGTGTGGGCATAGGTGGGCTGACTGTGTGTGCAGATGAGAGCTCACTGTAAAGGATTGGCATGTTGACTTTAACATCCCGGTCAGTGAGGTGCCACTGCTAGGCTTTCATTATTTGCACAGTAAGCAATGAAGGTTTTACATTTTGCAACTTTTAATAAGTTCACAATCAATGCAAAAGAGACAAGACAAGCTAAGACAAGCTCAAGGTCAAAAACAGACAAGTCAGGGGAATCACATACAGAATAGAATAGGTAAAGGCAGAATCGAAGAACACTCTGCCAAGTTCAAGTTTAGATTCTGTCTGTGTTTCTTTGTGTGTGTTTGTGTCATAGGAATGGTTCAGACACTTTTTTCTGGTTACAGCAGAACTCAAAACTCAAAATGGACAGACATAAGCAAACTAGTTGTAACAAGGTAATGATGTATTTTCCTTCTCTGTATGACTCTAAATGTTGGAATATTTTATGTCGTTGCCTGTTTTTTTGTTTTTGTTTTTTTTAACCATGATTTCCTCTGTCATTTTGGCATTGTGAACACTCATACAAACTGCAAAACCTGCTAGTATCTGGCTGCATCATGACAACAACAAATACCCAACCAATACAAGCATTTATAAATAAAATCCAATGTATAATAATTACATAATGTTATTCACCACTTGAAATAGAAATGTTTATGGGCTCTTAAAAAAAAACATTGCAATTGCCTTTTGCTGACTGAATTAATATGTTTACCCAGATGAAAAACTGTCAAACTGGGTAAGTTAAATTGTTATGAACCACATGTTATATCAAGCATGGTGATATGATGTGTTGTTACCTGTGTTTATGGCATCAGTTACATAGCTCAACAAATAAAATAAATAATAATTTGGAGTCATTGTGAGATGATGATCTTCAGTGACAAAAAGCTGGTTAACCTTTAGCAATATAAAGAGGTGGGAAGATCAATGCAAAAAAAAATGGCTATACAAAGTACAAGTAAAAGAATATGGCGAGTAACAATGTGTGTAAATTTACAGGTTATAATTAACCTGACCAACTAAATATTAAACCGATTCGTAGTATCGTATTAGAAATAATATCGTATAGTAAATGACAACAAAAACAAAGCTTAACTGCTCACTACACCTTAGATCAATGGGATCAACTTTGCTTCTAAACCCAGCATACAGACATGTTATTAACAAAGTTTAACTGTTAGGCCATGGCTTAAGGGAACTTTCAAAAAGGACAGTTTTAATAACACTTATTTGGACTCTCATCTGAAGACATGAACATTTACACATCCACTATCTTGTGTACATTAACATCTTAGTTGACAACATCAGCAAGCTCATTTAAGACTTCTCTGACAGAAAACCATAAATTTCAAAGGAAGTGAAACTCTGTACTCTATAGAGAAACATTAAGGAAACTAAGGCAGCCCAAAAATAAAAGATAAAAGCTATTTTTTTTACGATGCAGACCCCTGTCACCTACGGCATACAGATCATCTGGATTTACCAAGGTGCTATTTACTTTCTCACCACCAGCAACACCTTACTCAACAAAGAACTTAATCACATTTTTCCAAGTTGTGAAATTGGAAAACAAGAGCCTGGTGTGACACCTAGCAGCTTCCAGCAGTCACACTACTGATGTCACACACACTTTGTGGGGTTTCCTTGAATTTAAATTTACTTCAATTGTCTGAAATTCTCTTCCATATCCCATATTACAGTATAAGTTGCCTTACAGATAACAGACCATTTGTAATCACACCTCTAATTATGAAAGTGCCTGGAGGGACTGGTTTTAAGATACATTACAAGATCCTGTCCTCTTCTACTCTGACAATGTCATCACTACAATTGGAAATTTCTGAAATGACTCTATAAATTAAACTGAATATAGAGAAAATATTATAGACGGTTCACACGAAAATATTTGGTTTCTCATGAAAATTCGATTTTATTGCTTAAACCAAATATAATTTAACCACATATACAATATATTAGTTTGAGTTATATCAGTGGCGGGCCGTGCATTTGGTACCTGGGCCTTCAGTGGGGACTTACCCCGCTTAATTCACCTCTAAATACCACCACTATCACGTTGCAATTATAAAAACCATCAATACTATACAAAAACGCAATATAACAACGTTTGGTATTACAGAGAGAGAGGCATTTCACGTATGGAGGGTGAATACCATTTTACTAAAGCAAGCTCCAAACCTCCACACTGCAACTGTGCACCAACATCATCTGGAGCAGTTCAGAATAAATTTTTGGTTAATAACATACTTTCTTTTGGCTTCTCCCATTAGGGGTCACCACATCCGTGTTCATGATCCGCATGTTTGATTTGGCACATGTTTTTACGCTGAATGCCCTTCCTAACACAACCCTCCCCATTTATCCGAGATTGGGACCGGCACTAAGAGTGCACTGGCTTGTGCAACCCTAATAGCTGGGGTTGGTTCCCTGACCGGGGATCGAACCCGGGCCGCAGCGTTGAGAGCGCTGCATCCTAACCACTAGACCACCAGGGAACCTATTTGTCTAATAACATTATAACAAAATAATAATTTAAATAAAATACAACCTACTCACCAGAGATGCAAACTCATAATTTGCACCGCTCATCAGTTAGTGTTCTGGAAGTGGCGAACAAACTCTTTCCCGGGTTTAGACAAGCTAGCTAACTTCAGGGTTGGCCGACCTCTCCTCACAATGTCTAGCTTTTCTTGAAAATGGACTTTTAAGTATTTCCGAGACCAAATCAATTATCTTCCTCCGTAGGCATAAAAAAGTCTAACTCAGATGTATTAATATGTGCAGAGCATGTGTTTTGCAAGTCGAACTTGGCTGTAACAGTTTTCCTCTGACCAACCAATCAGAGGACGGAAAAATGCTGACGCTATTCTGGGCCAGCTAGCTGCCCTGTGAGGTGAATTTGAAATCTGATTGGTTAAATAAACAGATCCATTGCTAATATTCTCTAAGTTAAAAAGGCCAGCAGAACTGACTTTGAAGTCCCTGGGCAGATTAGATTGACATGGCAGCACATAGAGACTGAAATCTGATTGGACAAAAAATCTAACATCCACATATACGTACTGGAAGCAGTGCAGCCAAGAGAAACGCTATGAAATGAAGAGAATAGACTGTTGGGAATAAATAAATAAAATATCATGGAACAAATATTAGAATTTAGGTTGTAAATATAGGTCAGTGCTTCTGATAGTGTTTAGGCCAGCAGAGAAGGTTTTGCTGGCCCTGACGGCCCACCACTGAGTTATATAAACTGCTTTAGGAGCTTTGGTTGAACCTTAGAGTGAGTATGTGCTGGGTTAGCTGTAATTTATAGACTCAAATCAAACATGAATGAAAACAAACTGTATTAACATTCACATGTTCATTCCTGTAGAGCCATCTAACACATTTGAATCAGACAGACAGACAGACAGACAGACAGACAGACAGACAGACAGACAGACAGACAGA
>JAAIIK010000020.1:6195523-6230230 GCA_014706435.1 Silurus glanis
ATAGATAGATAGATAGATAGATAGATAGATAGATAGATAGATAGATACTGCAGTTACTGTTGATAGGTACAGTATATTCAACCTGAATTCATTCCACTTTACATTTTAGTCCCTCAGTTTTCCGTCTCCCCCTGGGATTGAACTGTAATTACACACACTGCCAATTATGTTCCAGTGTTAGGAGGAGAGGGGTAGTGATGGGGGTATAATTTAAAGTGAAAAGCAGTGGTGGATGATGTACACCATTTCTGTACCTGAGTTAAAGTGCAAAAACCCTTCTTACATATTACATCAGTAAAAGTGAAAGTACTCATTACATTTACATTTCTGAATGTGAACTGTATTCTGATAAGGCACAGATTTTGGAACAAAGTTCTTAAGTACAATAAAAAGTAAAATACTTTGTTACTGTACAAAAATGCTGAAAACAAGCTTGAGCTGTATTGAGCAGAACATAAGCAAACCCCGCCACCCCTTTCTTGCTAAATCCTACTAGAACTGTGACTATAAGCATTAAGCTGCTAAGAACCTTCCAACAAGTAAGGTAAGAACAGTAAGCAAAAACATACTGCCTAATCCACAAAAATATTTCAGTGACCACAAAATTTTGACGTTTTGACATAGATATATTCAGGTAAGTACTAAATACAGGCCAAATGTTTTACTAAAAACGATATTTTTGTTAGAAAGGGTTTTACATCTTTTTTTTAGGAACATACTTCATCAAGACTCTGTTCTGTTTTGGCAGCAAGGTGGTAGAATAAACATCCCCTGGGTGTCTGAAAAGCTGAGTCACTGGCTATCTTCAAATGAAAGGTGAAGATGTAAATCTTCTGGTCTGTACAGTAGACTCCAGATCTATAGTGACCCTGAACTGAAAAACCAGATAAAGAAGATTAATGCATAAAATATGTATTTTGTGCAGAATTGTCTGCCTACCAACTTCTAAAGCATCATTAGTATTCGAGCGGTTTAGTTTGTTGTAATTATATATTGTAGTGTTTAATAAACAGTTGAAGCATGACAGGGGAGAAAAAGTTGTTTTTTGCAGTTTTTCACAAAGTTTCTATAGTTGATTATCAGGGCTGGATTAAGATATTATGTACATAGATAAGCCATGATTAATGCGGATTTGTTTGTATTAAAGCTTTTTTAAGTCATCTATATTATAAAAATAGAATACTTCATAAGACCAATTAAAAAAAACATTTTTAGTGATTTGTTGGCCTTATGTATGTTCATTTACTGTATATGTACTCAATACTTGGTAGTGGCTCCTTTTGATTTAATAACTGCCTCAAATCGGCATGGCATGGAGGTGATCAGTCTGTGGCACTGCTGAGGTGGTATGGTTTCTTTGACAGTGGCCTTCAGCTCATTTGCATTTTTTGGTCTCGTTTCTCATTTTCCTCTTGACAATAACATACATTTCTTTATGGCGTACAGGTCTGGTGAGTTTGCTGGCCAGTCAACTACACCAACACCATGGTCATTTAACCAGCTTTTGGTGCTTTTGGCAGTGTGGGCAGGTGCCAAATCCTGCTGGAAAATGAAATCAGCATCTCCATAAAGCTGGTCAGCAGAGGGAAACATGAAGTGCTCTAAAACATCCTGGTTGACGGCTGTGCTGACCTTGGACTTGATAAAACACAGTGGACCAACACCAGTAGATGACATGACTCCCCAAACCACCGCTGACTGTGCAAACTTTACACTGGACCTCAAGCAACTTGGATTATGTGCCTCTTCTCCCTTCTTCCAGACTCTGGGACCTTGATTTCCAAATGAAATGCAAAATCTTCTTTCCTTTCATCTGAAAATACGACTGTGGCCCACTGAGCAACAGTCCAGTCCCTTTTGTCCTTTGCCCAGGTAAGACACCTCTGACATTGTCTCTGGTTCAGGAGTGGCTTGACACAAGGAATATGTCAGTTGTAGCCCATGTATACGTCTGTGCATGGTGGCTCTTGAAGCACTGACTCCAGCTGCAGTCCACTCTTTGTGAATCTCCCCAAATTCTTTAATGGGCTTCGTTTCACCTTTTTCTACCACATTTTTTTCTTCCATTCAACTTTCCATTAATGTGCTTGGATACAGCACTCTGTGAACAGCAGCTTCTTTAGCGATGACCTTTTGTGTCTCACCCTCCATGTGCAGGGTGTCAATGATTGTCTTCTGGACAACTGTCAAGTCAGCAGTCTTCCCCCATGATTTTGTAGCCTGAACCAGACTGAGACACCATTTAAAGGCTCAGGAAACCTTTGTAGGTGATTTAATGAGCTGATTATAGTGTGACACCACAAGTCTCCAATATTGAACTTTTTGTCATTAGCTGTAAGCCATAATCATCACAATTAAAAGAAATAAACACTTGAAATATATCAGTCTGTGTGTGATAAATCTATATAATATACGAGTTTCACTTTTTGTATTGAATTACTAAAATGAATCCACTTTTTACTGATATTCTAATTTATTGAGATGCACCTGTATATGTCCTAGAAATGTTTAGGTTCTTTGCATCACATATGTGTGACTGGTGCTCTCTACTGGATAAAACATAAAACAGCTATCAGCAATTGAACTGGCTCAATACAGACTACATAATTAAATGCTTTTTTATTTGCTTATTTATTTTAATTATAATAATGCTGTTATGATGGTGGCATTACTATTATAATGTGTAATATTGTGTATGGTGTAAGTGTGTAATATTAAAATCCATAGAGTGACGAAAGCAAGAGGTTCTGCCTGCCGTAACCAAAAAAAAAAAAAAAAAAAAAAAGAAATCAAGAAATTGAGGAATCATTTGTTTTGTGTTCTTTCTGTTTAAAAAAATCATAATAAAATAAATAAATAATGCATTTAAGAATGAAAGGTGAAGCAATTTGTATAAATCAGTATTTTTATTGTATTTTGCAGATGGCAAATTGACAACCAAAAAATGTTAAAAAATGATTAGAAAATATACAGGTAGTCGACTTACGACCACGATTGGGTCCGACAGACCGGTCATAACACGGTCGTAAGTTGCATAGGTCGTAAGTCGACAACTACCTGTAATACAACATTGTTTTGACAATTTTTGTTTAAAAATACACATATATTTTGTTTATTTGTGAAGATATAAGCATTTTGAATATGATTAATTTAATGCTGTATAATAATTAAATGATATATGCAGAAATGAAATAACAACGCCATTAGGTTTGTACAAGCATTCTTAAAATGGGGAGGTTTGTATTAGCAGGGCATCCTGTGTAAAACATGCCGTCAAATATCTGGATCACAAAACTAAATTCATATCGGATCGGTCGAGGCCCTGGTTACCAACGACCGCCACAGGTATTGTTAGCCAACAGGGTACCGATGGAAATTGGGCTACTTTTGGCAAAAGGAGGAGAAGCAGAGGGGGAAGATGTCTACAGAGACAGCAGGAAAAGGAGCAGTGTAGGAGAGTGGAGGTTTGGGTGGGCACTTTAAATGTTGGTACTATGACTGGTAAAGGGAGAGAGGTCGCTTATATGATGGAGAGGAGAAAGGTAAATATGTTGTGTGTTCAGGAGACCAATGAGACCAAGTGAAAAGGGAGTAAGGCCAAGAACATTGGAGGTGGGTTTAAACTGTTCTATCATGGTGTGGATGGAAAGAGAAATGGTGTAGGGGTGATCCTGAAGAAAGAGTACAGTAAGAGTGTAGTGGAGGTGAAGAGAGTTTCTGATAGGGTGATGAACGTGAAGCTGGAAGTTGAAAAAGTGATGATAAATGTCATCAGTGTCTATGCTCCACAAGTGGGTTGTGAGATAAAGAAAGCTTCTGGTGTTACATGAAGTGGTAGACAGTGTATCAAGAAATAAAAGATTGGTGATTGGGGCAGACTTTAATGGGCATGTAGGTGAGGGGAACAGATGTGATAAGGAGATGATGAGTAGGTCTTAAGGAGAGGAATGTGTAAGGGCAGATGGTGGTAGATTTTGCTAAAATGATGGAAATGGCAGTGGTGGACACTTACAGTATTTTAAGAAGAAGAAGGAGCATAGGGTGACATAAGAGTGGATGAAGGTGCACACAGGTGAACTCTGTTCTATGTAGGAGATGCAACCTGAAGGAGACTGGAGACTGTAAGGTGTTGGCAGGGGATAGTTTAGTTTTAGATAGTTAACAGCATCGGATGGTGGTTTGTAGGGTGGCTTAAGAGGTGAAGAAGAGGAGGAGAGTTAGGACTGAAAAAAGAATAAGATGGTTGAAACTGAATGAGGAAGACTGTTGTGTGAGATTCAGGGAAGAGGTCAGACAGGGACTCAGAGGTGGTAAAGAGGTGCTGGATGATTGGGCAACTACTGCAGAAGTGATAAGGTACTTGGTGTGCCATCTGGAAATAGAAAGGAACACAAAGAGATGTGGTGGTGAAATGAGGAAGTGCAGGAGAGCATAAGGAGAACGACGTTGGCGAAACAGAAGTGGGATCAACAGAGTGATGTGAAAAGTAGGCAGGAGTACAAGGAGATGCAGCAGCAGGTGAAAAGGGATGTGGCGAAAGCCAAGGAAAAGGCATATGAGGAGCTGTATGAGAAGATGGACACTAAGGAAGGAGAAAAGGATTTATACCTATTGGCCAGGCAGAGGGACCGAGCTGGGAAGGATGTGCTGCAAGTTAGAGCAATAAAGGATAGAGATGGAAATGTGTTGACTAGTGAGGAGAGTCTGTTGAGAAGATGGAGGGAGTATTTTAAGAAGCTGATGAATGAGGAAAATGAGAGACAAAGAAGGTTGGATGATGTGAAAAAGAAAGACTAGGGTCAGGTTTCAGACTCTGATAGTGAAAAAGGAAGTCACCAAATAAGGAGAAAAATGGAAGGACATAAGCTAATGATGGAATTTGATTCTGAAAATACATTTTCAGACACCAAATACAAGAGCTGAAAAGTGATTTGGAGTTGTTCCCTGTGTCCCCTGTAGTTGACTAATGCTCTTTTCAATTTAGAAGCAGATACTGATGTGTAAAATTACCATATAAATTGACATCATCTATAACTTATTATCTTTTTGAGCAATATCAACTTTAATGATTGACTGTAAAGCTCAAAGTGTCTTCTTTTCAAAGATATTTAATTTGTATGTAGCCCACTTTTATCAGGAACTGTTAACATCTAAATTTAGGTTAATTTTAATAAATTATTTTAGGGATTAAACTGTGAATCCCAAAAGCTGTGGTGAAGGCTAACAGGTTGATGCATATTTTCTGTAAATCAACTCTGAGGTCTGCAAAATGCTTGGCATAAAAATACGCCTTTGTGCCCCATACCACCCTCAGACCAACGGATTGGTGGAGAGGCACTTTACAGAGGTGAAAAATGCATCCTCAACAGTTAATATACATAATACAGAAGAACGTTTCTATTTGTTTTTCTATACATGATACCTGTTTAAAGTTTGGAAACACCTAGTCTTTCATTTTATTTTTCAGATCAATGCATGTTCCTTTTGTTTAATTGCAACAAAAGGGGTGAACGACACAAACACAAAAGAATTGGACAGTGAATCGCTGAAAGCATGTTCTGTGGAAGGATGAGTCCAATGTGAGATTTTTGTCTCTAACAGATGTATGTTAGGGATATGATAATAGCGGACTGTCTCACTTTCATAGTCAAACATGGAAGTGGAAACTTAATGGATTAGGGTTTGGAACATGGAAGGTTGGGGATACCAAGGTACATTTTCATATTTTAACACCATGCAATTCCATCTGGACTGCGGCTCACTGGTACCGACTTCACCGTACAACATGACGATAAGCCAAAACGTACGGCCAAGCTCTGTAAGCATTTTTTTAGAGACCTGTCTGGTTACCGCATCTAAATCCTTTTGAACTGCTCTGGGATGAACTGGATCACACGAAAGAAATTTCCAACTTGTGAAGAACAACACTTTGGCAAGTTTTACAGAAGGCACGGTAAAGTATTTCAGCTGAAGGTTTTTAGAAACTAATTATCCAGATGCAGAGAGGGTGGAAAGCTTCTTCATGCTAAGAAAAGATTTTTCAATGAAAAAACAATGGAACATTTTCATGGATAATTGAGACAAGAAAAAACAAAACAAAGACAGAAATAAAAGACTTAGGTGCAGAATCCAAGGTTGTGATGTCAAAGAATCAGGCATTATTCCTGCAGAAACAAAGACAGTTCTTTCCAGGAAGTGTCCAAAGTCACAGCAAAAACACACTTTTTATATACTTTTCTTACAGTCTGTTGGCCTCTGCAGCGAAAGCTGGCCCATGTGGTCCAATCCACCATATGAAATCCTGTAACTCATATTGCTGAAGAAGTTATGCTGTTGATGCTCGACAGGTCAGGACTGTTTGGGCAGCAAAGGGGACAAACACAATATTAGCAGTATAATATATTATGCATCCAGCATAAAACGAATCAGAATGGGTTGAAAGAGGCAGATGTAGAGGACGGGGGGGACAGGGGGGGATGGAAAAGGATGATCCGCTGTGGCGACCCCTAATGGGAGCAGCCGAAAGAAGAAGAAGAAGAAGAAGAAGAAGAATGTATTATGCATACTCTATTATGCCTGGTAGGTGTACATCATTTATAAAGAATATAGAATATTGTATGAAAATTGGATAAAATAGTTGTCATTATTAAAATGTTTCCAAAGGTTAGGGTTGGTCCAACCTTTGATAATGACTGTGAAGAGAAAATGGTCGCTATTGACATTGAACGCCATAAAAAGATTATGGACATTGTTGATATTAATGTGGAAAAAACACACCTCAAAATAAAAGAAGGTGTCGTAAAAAAGCATTTCACTGCATGTCGTACTCTGTATTTATGTGTATGTGACAAATCAAATTTGATTTGATTTGATTTGATTTGATTTGATTTGATTTGATTTGATTTGAATATTGGGAGCTGTCTATGATTTCGGTCACTGGGCATTGGCTGTAAGATGACTGCTCTTTTTTTGCTGACCTTTGATAAGAATTTCAATATTACCAATAGAATATATGAATAATCACAATTTCTATAGGCAATATTTCCTTCTGAAAGAAGATGCCTTCTTTTGGATCCCCTGGGAAATAATTCACAACAAACTCCAACAAAGTTTGGCGTCCACAAGGAATGAATTACACTGAATATCTCTTCACCGTGACAATTGTTTGTGGGTGGGATATATTAGGCAGAAAGTGAAAATTGGTCCACAAAATTGTGATGGCTAGACAACTGAGTCAAAGCATCTCCAAAACTGCAGCTCTTGTGGGGTTTCCTGGTTTGCAGTGGTCAGTATCTATCAAAAGTGGTCCAATGAAGGAACAGTGGTGAACTGGCGACAGGCTCATAGGTGTCCGATTCTCGTTGGCCTTTTGATTAAAGACTGGCCTGTGTGGTCTGATCCAACAGACATGGGCGTAAATTTCATTTAATAGTAGGGGGGACAATAAATATAAACATTTCTCATGAGCAATTTTTGAAGGGGACACAAATAATACAGTCAAATTGTACTTATAAAGACACAGAGTCCCTACAGTGAAAACTATGCTTTTATCATTAGGGCCCGAGCACCGAAAGGTGCGAAGCCCTATTGTTTTTGGATTATTATTTGTCACTTATTTATTTTATTTTTTTTTTTCCAACACATTGGCCAATTGGGGTCCCTTAACATGCTCGAAAACTCTTGAAATTTGGCACACACGTCAGAGTCTTGCGTCACTAGGCTCGGGCAAAGGCTGGAATACGGGCGTGGCAGGGGGGCACTGTAGCAATGCAAAAACAAACATTGGTGCACAGATTTGGCAATGATGTACGCACATGCATGGGATTTTTGATATCTCGAACGCTGTTCCCATGGCAACGCGTCAAACTTTACTTTCATTTTCAGGCGTATTTAAGCTCTTGGCATGCACTTTGGGTGCCTTAACATGCTCGAAAACACCGGAAATTTGGCACAGAAGTCAAAGTCGTCTGCCATTAGGACCAGTCAAAGGATGGAACATAGGCGTGGCAGTAGGGCTCTGTAGCGCCCCCTGTAATGCAAAAACAAATATTGGTGCACAGATCGGGCAAACATGTACGCACATGTACGAGAGTTGGTATGCATATAGATCTCATCGACCCGAACAACTTTCACAATCAAACCTATTAGCTCCGCCCAACAGGAAGTCGGCCATTTTGGATGGTTTCAAAAATGCATGCGATGAACTTTTAAATACTCCTCCTAGGGAATTCATGCGATTGACATCAAACGTGGTGAACATGATGCCGAGACATTGCACTTGCTAAATTGCGAACGGATTTTTGATATCTCAAACACTGTTGCCATGGCATTGTGTCAAAGATTACTTTTATTTCAGGCATATTTAAGGCTTTTGCCATGCTTAGATTACCTTGAAATTTGACACATACATCACATTTGTCGGCTGTTAAGTGTGGACAAAAAGGTCAGACAAAGGTGTGTCTCTTAAGTGGCTCACTAGCGCCCCCGTTTGTCTAAAATGTGGGGTTTCTTTTACCTACAGTCCCCAAATGGGTCAGTAACAACATAAAATAGTCCACTGATATTTACCCACTTGATGCACTTGCCCACCATGCATTGTTTTCTGGGAGGCACCGTATAGCGATACAAAAACGTGTGAGGGCCCGCCATCGCTGCTTGCATCTACTGTATATTTATTATTGTAGCATGGAGACTGCGTTATTATGGTTATTTTCAAAGTTTTTCTCAGGTTCAATGACAAAGCAAAACAAGGAATTAAAAAAAGTTTACATTTTTATTTAAAATTTATTAAGACACTTAAGAACAGAATAGAAATTGATTATACAAAAAAGTACAATGGGGTCAGTTCAGATGTAGCACAGTGCTCATTTAGTAAATGCACAGATAAACAATATGCTAATTGTGGCCGTTAATGTTAAGTTAACATTATACCAAGTCGTCCCAAATAAAACACTGCATGGGAAACGGCTTTGGTGTGTTAGTGTCAGTGCACTATGCTACAAGCTACTGTAAACAAGCTAACGTTCACTAGATAAGTCATATTTTAATCGCTAATAGAGCAGATTCATGGAAAATTACATCGCTAATCAGCATTTTTGCCGCAACTAATTTATGAATGAGTAACTACATTAAAGAGAATCGCTTTATTTAAAGTGAATAAAATACCCTAGTTAATGGAGTTGAACATTAATCGAGCCGCAGACACACACCTGACTCGTGTGTGTAGAGTAGGTGAGATGAACTGGGAAAGTATGTATGTATGTATGTATGTATATTTAGGTATACATACATATATTTTTCACAATAGAGAGTGCGATATTTTTTAAATATTTTTTGGGGGGGGACGACATGTCCCCTCCGTCCCCCCGGGATTTACGCCCATGCCAACAGATGAGCTACCGTAGCTCAAATTGCTGAAGAAGTTCATGCTGTTTATGCTCGATGGGTCATGACTGTTTCAGCAAAAGGGGGACCAATATGTGGAAATATGTAATTGCCATATTTTTACTTTTCTTCTACCTTTTAGGGCCTTCATCAGAAAACAGCTGTTGCTCTGCAGCACGACAGCAGACTGTTCTCCAAGCGCGTTCAAGTTAACGTGCACGGCGCTACTAGGCGCGTTATCGCGCCAACATTGAATGAGCAGTGGACGCTGATATTTGAATTTACGCTGTTTGCGTGGCGAACTTCTCTAGATGGTCTATTTTAAGCTGAATTTTAGCAACAGCGCCCTCTAGGGTCAAAAGATACGATGGTCACAGAAACCTGCACTGTTAATTCTGAGTAGGGAGCAGGTTGAGAAGAGCCTGGAGAGGTGGAGAGAAGGGGAATGAAAGTCAGTAGGAGTAAGACAGAGTACATGTGTGTGAATGAGAGGGAGGGCAGTGGAGTGGTGCAGTTGCAGGGAGAAGATGGAGGAGTTCAGGTACCTGGGGTCAACAGTGCAAAGTAATTGAGAGTGTGTTAGAGAAGTGAAGAAAAGTGTGCAGGCAGGGTGGAGTGGGTGGAGAAGAGTGATAACAGGAGTGATTTGTGATAGAAGGGTATCTGCAAGAATGAAAGGGAAGGTTTATAGGACTGTGGTGAGACCTGCGATGTTGTATGGATTAGAGACAGTGGCATTGAGTAAAA
This sequence comes from Silurus glanis, assembly GCA_014706435.1. NCBI lineage: Eukaryota > Metazoa > Chordata > Actinopteri > Siluriformes > Siluridae > Silurus > Silurus glanis. The sequence continues at coordinate 6,205,655 of JAAIIK010000020.1, forward strand.
GACAGGAGGCGGAGCTGGAGGTAGCAGAGCTGAAGATGTTGAGGTTTTCGTTGGGAGTGACGAGGATGGACAGGATTAGAAATGAGTTTATTAGAGGGACAGCACATGTAGAACGTTTTGGAGATAAGGTGAGGGAGGTGAGATTGAGATGGTTTGGACATGTGCAGAGGAGGGACATGGAGTATATTGGTAGGAGAATGCTGAGGATGAAGCCACCAGGAAGGAGGAATAAAGGAAGACCAAAGAGGAGGTTTATGGATGTGGTGAGGGAAGACATGCAGGTAGTTTGGTTGAAAGTGGTAGATGTAGAGGACAGGGGGTATGGAGACGGATGATACGCTGTGGCAACCCCTAATGGGAGCAGCCGAAAGAAGAAGAAGATGTAGGAAGTTTGGGAGACAAGGTGAGGGAGGCTAGTTTGAGACGGTTTGGACATGTGCAGAGGAGGGACATTGGGTAGAAGAATGCTAAAGATGGAGCCGCCAGGAAGGAGAAAAAGAGGAAGGCCAAGGAGGAGAGTTATGGATGTGGTGTGGGAAGACATGTAAATAGTTGGTTTGCAAGAGGACAGGGTATTATGGAGACGGATGATCCGCTGTGGGAGCAGCCGAAAGAGGAAGAAGATTCATGGGAAAAATATTTAGTCGGTGATTCAAATAGAATTTTCACAAGGCCATGTACTCCTACTGTCCTGTAGATGGTGCCAAAGTTCAACTTTCAGATTACCGGAAATATAGATTGCGTTTGAAATCCTGCGCATGCGCATTGTAGACCAGCTCGATCGTTTCCATTGTAACATTAGACAGGAACAAGAGGCAGATCAGGCAATTTGCTTCGGATTGTATTCCGCGTTAAACTGGTTTGTATTCACCCTCATAGAGTGTAAGTGAAATGGCAAACCGAAACCTCAAACATGTAAACATTCAGAACAGCTCTCCATCCCCGAAGCCCCAAAATCCCACTCGCAGCACGGACTCTCCGTCCACCGAGCGCCCGCAGAAGATGGAGGGAGCGACGCCATCGCCGAAAGTCACAAGCCCTCAACCAGAGCCAGAAGGTAGCAGCGAGCCTCGGGAAATGACTTTGGACCTGAAGAGCTTCAGGAAACCGGGAGAGAAAACGTTTACGCAGAGGTGCAGACTGTTTGTGGGCAATCTTCCGACTGACATTACCGAGGATGACTTCCGAAAGCTGTTCGCCAAATACGGCGAGGCCAACGAAGTGTTCATTAACCGGGACAGAGGATTCGGGTTCATTCGCCTGGTAAGCATAGAACTGTTTATAACCCATATAACCATCTTTATCTCTTTTTGTTCAAAACATTTAGCTAATTTCCTGCACGAACATACACCTTTTACAAAAAATAAACAATGCACCAGAAGAGTTATATCCATATAGCACGTCTATTCACGTTCATATCGCTGTAATAATGCGTTATAATAATTGCAGGCCTACATGGGCACCAAACTATTTTTGTTTGTCCCTCATAACAACTTAAGTCTTTTTTTCCTTTTAATATCATGCTGTATCTGTTTTCTAATCCCTGCTCATCTTTCATTTCTCCATCAACTACCATGTATTTATTTTATTTTTATTATTATAATTTTTTTGATCACTATTACAATGGGTTGTTTATGCAAACTGACTAGCAATGAGGAACAACTGGGAATCAATATAAATCCTGTATTCGGATTGTATTATTAGAATATAAATGCTAAAACAATCACTGATTCGGACTGCTGATCAGAAGGTTGTGAGTTCAAATCCCACCACTTATCCGGCTCTTGAGAACGGCCCCCCTAACATCAACTGCTCATTTGGTGTAAAAAATAAATGAGGTCATTGTAGGTCACACGATATAAACGCAAAATGATCTAAATGTAAAAACGTTTCTATTGTTCCGGCTTTTCTACATCTTTTTATTAAAGATTTGTTCCTGGTCCGATATTCAACAGCTGTTCTTCGATTATCCGAGTGCTCAAAGATCATAGATGGATACAACTTTATTGCCATTGCATAGGTACACAGCAACCAAAATGCAGTTTAACATCCACCAGAGAATAATTATATATAAGATCTATAAGTGAAATCGATGTGTGCGACATCTTTATATATACAGAAATATGGGATATATATATATATTTACATTGTATGTACAGTGGTGCAAATGTTCTACACAGTGTATATTAAAATGGTATCCAGATATAGAAGATAGTCTGCGAATTTACAATTATCTAAAGTTATAATTGTACAAAAATGATGTACAGGTTGGAGTCGAACCGCATAATGATTAATCGCATTAAAATCAGCATTAGCGAGCCTTCAGTGTTCGATTGGTGCAGTGTAGAGTTCAGTAGGGTGATGATTTTTTGGGAAAAAAGATGCTATTTGCCCTCTGTTTTTTTTTTTAAGGGAAATACATGAAAGTTGTGGCTTGTTGCTTCTTCATTAGATCCTAGAACTCAGTCATTGTGAACAAAAGTCAGGCTTTCATGGAGACGTCAATAATTAGTTTTATTCATTTTTTATTTATTTATTTTTGAAGCATGGACACACAATAATCCTGAGCTCTGAAGTTGCGTCATTTGGCGTCTGCTGACATTTGGCACTTACATCTTGGAAGTATTCCTAATACCTGTATAGTGCCATTTAAATACATACATCAAACACATAGGATTTAATGCCAAATCTTTCACAATTATTCAGGGTAGGAGCTCTATAGCTGAGTGTCATAAATTATCTCCAAATCACTATATGAAGAAAAGTTTGTGGACACCTGTGTGCTTTTTGCACATCCCATTCCACATTTAGTCCCCATTTGCTATTCAGATAACCTCCACTTTTTTTTTTTTTGGCAAGATGTTCCACTAAATTTTGGAGAGTGTTTGTGGAGATTTGTGCTTAGCCAACAAGGGTAAAAGAAAAGTCCGGTACTGATGTAGGATAGCAAAAGTACACACATCCTTCACTAAAGTAGAAGAACAGATACACATGTTTAAAAACTCTGGTTAAAGCCGAAGTTCTGACTACAATTTTTTTACTCAAGTTAAAATAAATACGTTTGGGCTCTGAGATGTACTTACGTAAAAAGTAGCCACTACTACCTGTTTTTAGTGTCACGCTGGTGACCGGACCTCACATCATATTAATATATTAATGCGAAAGAATGAAACATTTTGTTACCCAATGAATGTATCCAGGCTGAACGACCACGTATTCACAGCGCTTCACTTTTTCCACATTTTGTTATGTTACAGTCTTATTTAACATAAACTAAATTTTAAAAACAATACCTCATAATTGATGACGTGAAAGAAGTGTGTTTAAAATCCTTGCAAATGTATAATAAAAAAAAAAATCACTTCACAATCATCACTTCTATGAGTTTCATCCATTTTGGATTAAGACTGTAAAATAACATAAAAGGTGGAAAAGTGGTTTTGGACGCAGCCCCTGTGGTATCTTACTGAATTCATCTAGACATTGTCACTTTATAGATGTAATAGTGTACAGTATTTGCAGAAATTCAGACACAAAATAAATAAATAATGTATCAAACTCATTTAATTAACAATAATAATAAAAATTAACAGTGTTCTGCACTGTAATTAATTAAAAAAAAAAAAAAAATGTATACGGGTACTTGCTATTGGATGTACTGAAGCAGTCAGTAGTTGATGAAAGTGAAGGTAAATTGTTAGTGAAAACAGTTTCGAATGATATTCCTAACGTTCCTGAACATTTCGGTCCTGCGAATTTGAACATAATCCTAACATAAGCCTCGAGTTCCGAACCGCGAATTATCGGCGGGTTGACTGTATGTTCATGGAGCACACTTTGGGCAATGTTGTGCTGGAACACGTTTGGGTCTCCTAGTTGAAGTAAAAGGAAAATGATGTGCTACTACATCCAATCTGTGGTAAAAGATTGGGGAAGAACCACAAATGGCTGCAAAAAAGGGTGTCCCAATACCTCTGTCTATATAGTGTTTAATGAGTCAAAGTTTGTCCTTTTTAATCTCATCTTGGGTGCAGGTAATATATTTCCAAGTAAGGTTTTTGAACTTGCTGCGTTGGAATTGCTTTCCCCTGTATGGTTTGGTCATGACTAGTTCTGTCCTTCATGAGTCACCAATTTAGAGCGGAAGCTGTACCTAATCAATTTTACATGTGAAATGTGTTCACAAGCCTGCTTTTCATTTCAGAGAAATCCCAAAATGTTGATGTGGCAGTCAACTGGTATGAGACCTAGTTTACTTGTGCGGCAGTCTGAGGAAACCCTATCAGCTGCAGCCCAATTCTGTCATTAGGCAACATTTTGGAACTCTAAGTATATTGATGAAAATTAATATCCTCTTGTAGTCTTGCAGCATTATGATTACTGTAAGATGTAGATCTGGGCCAGGATTATTGGACTTAGCTTACGTTATACTTAAGTTATAGCATAAGTTAGCGACATATTGTGGCAATAAATAAAAAAATCTCCCACCTTATGCATCCAACCAAACCCTACTGTATAGCTTTAATGCATGCACCAAAAAGTGTGTCATTGCAATGTGTCTCTTCTTTGCACCCTTGGGTTTAAGGTTCGGAGTTGATGCTTTTGGGTGTAGCTGTCATTCACCTGTAGGAGTGTTCCAGGTTATAACTACACAAAGACCCAATAATGCTTAATGCTCGAACTCTGGTTTGCTCAACCAGCCAGTAGTTTGTGTATTCTGTGTTTCCTGCACTGCTCTAAAAACGAAATAGTTGCCATCTTTTTACTTTTGTGTTGGCATGATTGAGCTTATCCCCAATCTTTCAGCAATTTTTTTTTTGGAAAGGTAGTGGTTGCCAAGAATCCATGGGTTATTTTGCAGGGATTTTCAAAAGCTGGTCTCAACTAAACACAAAATTCCAGCTTTTGGAAATCTAAACAGACACATTCTTCCGTTGGCATAGTCAACAACATTACACATTTTGTGCTTTTTCAATTATTTAAAATCATTGATTAAAATTTAGTTTACCTTTCACTTTGGATGAGTCAATGATTTGGTAAGAAAGTCAAAATATTCAAGATAAAATGAGAACGTGGCCTTTCTAAACAGATTGTGCTGATGTGTTTTACGTGTTTGTTTAATAGCCATTTTTCCTGAGCGTTTCATTTTATCGGCCATTCGCTTTATTTGTCATTTATTATTTCTTTTTCCAAAGGAAACAAGGACATTAGCAGAGATTGCCAAAGCAGAGCTGGATGGCACAGTGCTGAGGAACAGGCCAATTCGTATCCGCTTTGCCACACATGGAGCTGCCCTCACAGTTCGCAACCTTTCACCAGTTGTTACCAATGAGCTTCTGGAGCAGGCATTTTCACAGTTTGGACCAGTGGAGAGGGCAGTTGTGGTAGTAGATGATCGTGGCAGACCTACAGGTAAAGGTATTTTGGAGTTTGCCAATAAGCCTGCTGCCCGAAAGGCTCTTGACCGTTGTGCTGATGGAGCTCTTTTACTGACTACGTAAGTCCTTTAAGATTCAGATCATTCTTATTTGGTGGTGTCTATCAAAATGACTATCACTATGACGACCTTTCATTTTTCTTTCTGGTTTGTCCTTTCAGGTCTCCACGGCCAGTTATTGTTGAACCAACGGAGCAGTTTGATGATGAAGATGGTCTTTCAGAAAAATTATTGCAAAAGACAGCACAATATCATAAGTATGTTTTTGGTAATATGAACTATTTGATTTGTTCATATATCAAATGTTCGACTATGGAGCAAATGAGAACAAATAAGGATTTTATTTTCTATAAACCCTTGTTTCACCTACTATGGCCTGTAGGGAAAGAGAGCAGCCTCCACGCTTTGCCCAGCCAGGCACCTTTGAATTTGAGTACTCTTCACGTTGGAAGGCGCTCGATGAGATGGAGAAACAGCAACGTGGTCAAGTGAACAGGAATATCCAAGAGGCCAAGGAGAAACTGGAAGCTGAGATGGAGACTGCAAAACATGAGCACCAGCTCATGATGATGAGACAAGGTATTGTTGCAGTAGAATTTTGCCTATTGAGTACCTGTTGTAATATACCACAGTGATGCATTTTGGTGGATTTCTGCACCAGATCTTATGCGTCGTCAAGAAGAGTTGCGGCGACTGGAGGAACTGAGAAACCAGGAGCTGCAGAAGCGCAAACAGATGGAGATGAGGTACAAATAACAAGCAATTCTAAATGTATTAATTTACAGTGAAGCTCTTCACTCAAGTCATTATATGCAATGAATAAAACATTGAAGTGATATTTAACATTTATATATACAGTATCTCACAAAAGTGAGTACACCCCTGACATTTCAGCAACCATTTTAGTAGATCTTAGTAGTCAATGTGCAGCTTGTATAGCAGTGTAGATTTACTTTCCTCGGAAAATAACTCAACATAGAGCCATTATTGTCTAAATAGCTGGCAGCAAAAGTGAGTACACCCTCATTGATAACAGCTGTAGGTCGTTTCACCGTGCAAAAGCCACATGTTCTGTTCATCATGTTAATGTTTTTCCTCTTTAACAGGACCATACAAATTTGTGTACCTTGTATTAGAGCAGTTACAATTTGGTGCTTTGAATACAATTCTCTCATACTGACCACTGGATGTTCAACATAGAACCTCATGGTAAAGAGTCTCTGAGGATTTAAAAATTAAAATTGTTGCTCTTCACAAAGGTGCCTCAGCTATAAGAAGATCAGGAACACCCTGAAACTGAGTTACAGTACAGTGGTCAGGGTCATACAGAGCTTTTCCAAGACTGGTTCCACTCGGTACAGATCCTGCACTGGTTGATGAAGAAGGTAATTCCTCGTGCTGTGCGTCAGGTGCAGAAGCTGCTTCAAAACACAGACACATGAGTGCTGCAGCAATGCTGTTGAGGTTGCAGAAGCGGAAGTTTTGCTTGCCAGTGCTTAGTACACTGCAACAAGTCAGTTTGCATTGCCGTCGTCCCAGAAGGAGCCTCTTCTGAGGTTGGCTCACAAGAAAGCAAACAGTTTGCTGAAGATGACCTGTCCAAGAGCATGAATTACTGGAACTATGTCCTGTGGTTTGATGAGACTGAGATAAACTTGTTTGGCTCAGATGGTGTCCAGCATGTGTGGTGACAACTAGGTGAGAAGTCCCAAGAAAATTGTATCTTGCCTACAGTCAAGCATGGTGGTGGTAGCATCATGGTCTGGGGCTGCATGGATTCCAACACGTACTGTGACATTCTGACGCAGAAAATGATGCCCGCAATTCTGAAACTGAGCCAAATGGCAGTTTCAAAACAAAATAACGACCCCCATACACACTGAGGAAGGTGAATGTGATGGAGTGGCCAAGTATTTCCCCAGACCTGAACACTATTGAGCACCTGTGGGGCTTCCTCAAGCAGAAGGTGGAGAAGCACCATGTCATTATGGAGAAGTGGAAGAGGATCCCAGCAACAACCTGGGCAGCTCTGGTGAATTTCATGCCCAGGAGGATTAAGGCAGTGCTACATAACAATAATGTTCACACAAAATATTGACACTTTCAACAGATTTGACTATGTAACTATGGATGCGCCGCGGCTAGCAATTGCGGTCGTAAAGTCGAATGGTCGTAAGTTGCATAGGTCGTAAGTCGACGACTACCTGTATATGTTTCATTTCTATAGTATTGTCCCTTAAATACTAAAGATGACACTAAAATGGTTGCTGAAATGTGAGGGGTATACTTTTGTAAGATTGTGTGTGTGTGTGTGTGTGTGTGTGTGTGTGTGTGTGTGTGTGACTGCAGTACTGATGTTTTCCCTCCTCTAACACAATCGATTCAGCCCAAATAAGGTCTTGAGGATTTACTTTGATTTTTGAAAGCAGTGCACTGTCTTTCTGTCAGTTCTAGTTTATCACAATGATCCTGAATACTTTCTAAATTTTCGCCTGCTGATTTTTAGGCACGAGGAAGAGCGGCGGAGACGCGAAGAGGAAATGATGCGCCACAGGGACCCAGATGACATGAGACGACAGCCCGATGCTTTTAAACCTGCCTTTATGGATAGCGTGAGTAACAAACGTGCTCAATTTTATCAAACAAAATGGTGTTCAGAGACCTGGCACATGTCGTCTGCCATTGCAGTAGCACTTTAATGTGGCTAGGGTTTTTACAATCTAAGATTATGGCAGTGTTAGAGATTAAGGGGTAATGCCTGTTAAACATTCTTCCCATATGTATCCTCATACTAACCTAAACGATCTACAGCTACATGAATTAGAAATAATTACGAAATATTCGAGTGCATCGAAAGACCTCAGTGCTCCAGCTAACAACCTGAGATTCTAACTCTGTAATGAAAACTTTACAAATGTGATGGTCTTAAATTCTGTTACAAACATTTCTATACAAACACTGCGGTATGCTTTCAAATTTAATCTGTCCATTACAACTGTAGTGCCTTCAAGTACAGTTTCAAAATGTTTCCTGGTATTGATGAGGCTTCTGCCTACAATCCTAATTTTATTCACCTTTTACACAAAATAAAGACTTTGCATGCTTTGTTGACACTTTGGTTGCCACCCAGAGCAATTATGTCTGTTTAGTAAATATTTAATGGCTTTATTGACCATATAATTATTATGAACACGTATTTTGTGGTGTGAAAGGGAACATAGGAACTTATTAAGCTGGGCTGCTGTGGTGCTCACACTGCATCTAGTGTAAAAGAGTTAATAGTCTCTCCAAACATGAATTATTTATGACCTAGCTAACAGTAGTCTACTTAGCAATCAGTCGCACAAATTTGGTGTTCCCTAATGCTGAAAACTCCTATTAGCTCATATATTTATTTTTTTTTTTGTTTGTTTTTTTTTTACTTGATTATGATGATTCTGACCTCTTGCATACAGAAACACATTTCACATATACATCATGGAAGGTGTTTGTCTTTTAGAAAAAAATAAAAATCTATTTTCGAGTTGTAATGGTATTTGCACTATGAAATTGCACAGTGTACATGGTTAAGGAGCTTTAATAATTATAATATGAAACATTCTAGTGATGGCACTACATGAGTATTACATATGATGTTGGTGGCATCATTTTCGCAATGCTTTTATATGTGGAAGCATGTGAGAAAATGTACATTAAGGGTCAAATAGCTTCCATTTTTCTTATCATTTTTCAACAGTGTATGAGTTGGAGCAGTACAGAACACATAAAAAGAAAACCCTGAAACTAGGCATCCATCAAAACAGGTGCATTATTTATTGTTTTGTTAGAGTAGGTAGGTGTTAGTCTATGCTGCAACAGTCAGACATTCTTTATAGGTGTTTGATACCTTGGAGGGTAAGGATCTTGTATTTCATGTGTCTTATCATATTTGAAATACATGAAAATGTATTTTAGAAGGACTTTGCAATGCCTGCAGATACCGGGTTTATAGACCACGTGTGTAAGTGAATTAGTGAATGAGTTACAATAATTTTTTTTTGTTTGTATGCCACTACCATAATCCTATTAATGTTATTTTAATTAAATGTGCAATGGACATTCTCTTGAACTGTAAGATGTTTCTTAACCTTTTTATAGTATTGTGTAATTTTAATACAGTCTGGTTGCTACTCTGGCAAATTTTGTATAATGTTATACTCAGTCCTGCAGAAGTTTATTGATTGAAAAATTTGAAAACCATTCAGATCATGTGTCTATATAGAGATGGAGAGAGTGTACATATCTAACACGAGGTCAGCATCTGTAGCTCTGGATTTCCCCAAAACATGGGCATATACAATAAATGAAGCTGACACTATTCAATTACTGCTTGAACCACTATGATGGTTTATATTTCCTTTAGATGAAAATGTATTCGAAATATATATATATAAATAAGGTTTAGAGACAGTGGCATTGAGTAAAAGACAGAAGGTGGAGCTGGAGGTAGCAGAGCTGAAGATGTTGAGGTTTTTGTTGGGAGTGATGAGGATGGACAGGATTAGAAACCAGTTTATTAGAGGGACAGAGCATGTAGGACGTTTTGGAGACAAGGTGAGGGAGGCGAGATTGAGATGGTTTGGACATGTGCAGAGAAGGGACATGGGGTATATCGGTAGGAGAATGCTGAGGATGGAGCCACCGGGAAGGAGGAAAAGAGGAAGACCAAGGAGGAGGTTTATGGATGTGGTGAGGGAAGACATGCAGGTAGTTGGGGTGAAAGAGGCAGATGTAGAGGACAGAGGGGTATGGAGACGGATGATCCGCTGTGGCGACCCCTAATGGGAGAACCCGAAAGAAGAAGATAGATATATGATCTCAAAGGACAAATAGACCATGATTGAGGATTCTGTATCATGTACCCTAGAGGTCGACCGATATGGGTTTTTCTCTCGCCAATGCCGATATTTAGAAATCAGGGCAGCCAATGATATATGATGCCGATATGTTTGGGGCGATTTTCTTTTTTTCTCATAACAGTTATTTAATTAGATGTGATGCAGATATTTGCTTAAATTAAACATTTATTAAACAACATAAGCCTCTCCAATTAGTGCACTTGTTAGCAGGTTTTGGTACCTGTGCTTACCAGTAGCCTAAACTACAGCTGGTTGACTAACAATACAGTCCCAAAAAGTAGCTCTCATTCTCTCTCCTAATGTTATTTTCATTCTCTTTCCAAAGTAGCATCTTATTAAATATGAGATTAAGTACAAATGGTAAGTCGGCCGTCGGGAAATGTCAGAGGGTTTTTGAGCCTCGGTCAGCTTTAGTTTTTTTTCTGCCCTAGTCGGACTGCATAAGCTTTTTTTTTTCTTTTTTGGCTAATTCTGAATGTTGAATCAGCAGCGGAGCTTGTCGGCAAGTAAGAGATCTCCGATTGGCTATTTAGCTTAGCAAATGAGCACACAAGAAAAAAAATGGAACACACTTGTCATTCTTGTTTTTGTCATTCCAACTTAGCAGACATGATTGAAAAAAGCTACACAAATGCGTTAGTAATGATCACGGCAGGTGTAAACGCTGCTTACTTTATATATTCACAGTTCTAGCTCTGCTGCCACCTGCTGGTATTGGAGCGTTATGTTCTCTCACACAAGCGTAAAATGTTCATGCACGGTTTGGTGTTACCAGATGCACCTGCCTAATAATCTGGCTATTTTGCAGCACAATCGGCTGATGCCAATGCATTAAAAACTCCCAAAAATCGGCCCAGATCAATCAGCCGGCCGATCAATCGGTCGACCTCTAGTATTCCCACATTCCCTACAATTTTTTTCTGGTCTTTCATGCTTGCATTTATAGTATGTAGGTCAGGGTCTGATATTGACATCCGGTTAAGGACCTGTTACAAGACAGGGATTTGTCTTATTTATAATCACAAAGTGTTAGTTCAAAGCCTTTTTAGTCAGTGACTGTATAGAGAGTCGGGGTAAGAACAGATTGATTCATGTTATCTTTGCACCCTGAGAGATTGAAGGCCACACGAGGGTCAGAAGCGATGGATGTGGGCCCAGCGGGTAATGATGGGTTCTTTAGGGCTTTACATCTGAGGCAGGCAGCTACAGAAGGCCAGTGGATTGATTATAGCAGTGGGGTAGTGTTGGAGAATGTGGTAAGATTTTAAATTTGTGCATCTGCATTTTGATTTTCCTTAAGAGATTGGACAATGGAAGGGGGCATGCCTGCGAAAAAAAAGCAAGGAGTAGTTCGGCCTCCAATTAAGAAGCAAACTATTGTCATTCTGTGCTACGAATTCAGTGAACATGACTATATGATGAAAATGGTTTGAGGAACAGGGTTAAGTCAGACAGAAGAGAGGAACAGGAACTAGGGATAGGAGGGTTGATAGGGTACTAAAAGCCGAAAGGATAAAGAGTGGGGAGGTTTCAGTAAATGGGGGGAGAGTTATAAATAGTTTGTGACATGCAGGATATGTGATGGGAAGCATTTACATTTATGAAAGCAGCACGTCTTAGTGAATGTTAGACTGGGCCATTTCAAGCTTCTGAAGCCATTATTGGCATTTATAAAATATAAATTCCTCATCTTGAACTTTCGACCATTAGCTAGTGGGTTTTATACCAGAATTGCCTGATATTTGGAGTTTTTTGTTATTTTTCCGTAATAATCTTAATTCCTGTGGGTCCACGTTTTCTTCACTTTTTGATGACTTTTTTTTTTTGTGTGTGTGTTACTCAACCATGTGCATGTTGCCTTTGAAATTGTATTGTATTAATTTAGCCTTCTCTTGATCGTTACCTTTCAGCAGTATGAGTCTGAATTGTTTGTCAGCTCCTTATGGACCATTAATTACAGTTAAATGCAAAAGTCGATTTTTATTTGGAGTTGATCGGAATCGTTTCATCAATGGCACATACGTAGGACTTTACTTTGGACACGATGCGTGGCATGAACATAGCTACGTCCTCATTATTATCGGTTTTGTGCGTTTATGCTACCATTGTCTTTTCGTTTTTAATATATTTATTTAATTATTTACTTTATTTCTGACTTTACATCACAAAAATATGTAATTTCATTTAAATTGTTTGTTTCAGCGATTATTTTATTGAACAACTGGTATCGGGGTTTAATAGATTTGATTGAAATTTTATCGTCAAACACAGAAATGGCGAAAAGTGTGAATTAGAGCTGCTGCTATCGATTATTTTAGTAATCGAGTATTCTAACAATTATTTTGTTCAATTAATGGAGTAATCAGATAAGAAATACTTTTGCTTTATTAAAGAGCATTACTAAATAAGAGAGAGAAAATAAGACGGGTCTTTTATAACGACCAAGTAATTAGTTTTTCTTTTTTGAAAATTTTGTATTGCTGAAATTGCATACAAGAAAATCGATGAAAACTAAAACCCATTTAGTGCATTTAATAGATCAAATACATCAAAATTCAAATACAGTGCGTTTAAAGTGGCCGCCTAGAGTAAGATATGGGAAAATATTCTTTTAGTGAAACTCATAAATATTCTTACTCGTGTATTTATTTTTTTTTATTAAATTACACAAAGTATCGTGATGTGGTATTCTGACGTTGTTTAGATTGAACCTTTTCACAGTTTTACTTTTTTTTAACATCAAAAACCTGCTGCAGTCTGTCAGTGGTCTGGAAAAATTATAAAGCATGATGACTTTGGTAGGATTTCTTTCCGTCCACTGAAAATCAGAACTGACTTCAAGAACTTGCACATGCTCAGATTTAAAACATTTACACGCAGGTCATTTTGTCCGGTTCCTGTTTTTAATTATGCATTATTAGGCTACTCTGTTTGGACATGACATCCTTTTCTGCATCATATCCAACAAATGTAATTTCATGATGTGGTGTGTGAGTCGATTGATCAGTGTGATTATACATTTGATCTGGTGTTTACAGAGTTTTTGACACGAAAATGTTTTAAAATGGATGAACATTTACGAATGGAAAAATGTATTGGAAAAAAAAGACATACAGTGCTCAAGAACTTGTGTGGCTCCTGGTCCATGCCCTCATGCCCCGATCGAACGCATTGTGCATTCACAGTAGTAGCATAACTTTTGTGCAAAAATTAGGATGTCGAAGACTTTTTCACAAGCATAAATGGTCTTCATGTTGTACATGATAATGTCCCTTCACATGTACATCGTTCCTGGCATCTTGTAAGTTTTTTGTTGTTGTTGTTGTTACGTCACAGCTACTTTAACCACACTTTTGCAAATAAAGATATGAGTGACTACTGGTACTGTTCATTTTGGACTGACGCCAATACAGCAACAACAGAGAACAGTAAGTGGCAATAGTATGAGTGATGACTGAAAACAGTGACTGATAAGGTCATTATATAATTAACCAAGTACTGTTTATATATTAATAGCACAAAAGCAGACAACACGCTCAGTATACATGGTCATGTTCATATGACGTCATTCGAAAACGAGAACAAACCGGTAGTTGAGAAGAGTACTCCATGTCAATGAGTTGAAATTTCAAGTTATGGCTGCATTTTTGTGGCTTTGCTGGTAGGAAAGTTGCTGCCTCACTTCGAACACGGCAACAGGTTTCATTCATGAGCATGAAATTAGTTTTGAAGTGGTATCGGAAACCTTGCACTCGCAAACAAATAATCCAAGATCCCACTGCAAGCATCTCAATCTTGTGACCATCCAGAAAGAAAATATTATGTATTGTCGCCTTCAACCAAAGCATTACCTAATCTTAATAGCGGTGCCGATACTGTGTTATTTCAGGACTTGTTTAACTGCTTGATATAATGTTGTGTAAAAGAATACAGAATCTCTCAATGTATCTGACCAAACTCATTGCATGTTATTAAGGGTGGCGATAATTCTGTTGTTGACCACACAATAATCGAATATGATTTTGAAAATGTGAGCACTGTACAATGATGTTTAATGCTTTCTACCGTACCATATATTTTCCACTTGTTTCCAGAAAATTGGGCACAAAGGATCACCAGATATTTAATGGAATAGATTTAAACACTATTCGAAAATGGTCAGGCACTCTTATTTAACATGTATGCTGTTTTGAAATGCGTTTGATGTTCATAAATAATGTGATGACTTCTTTTTTTTTTTTTTTTTTTTTTTCTTTCTTCCTTGTCAAATTTCCAAGAGGCAGAAGATCTGCAGTGACTGCCATCTCTCATTCTCTCTGAATGTGTGTGTGTTGTGAATGTATGCATTATTAAAATAACAACGGCAGATTAGTTCTACCAATGCTTAATCATTGGTATGTAAAACCAGACTAACACACCAATACAATATGTACTTGTAGTTGTTGAACTTCCCTTTCTAAGACCATGGTTATTCTAAGACTGTGAACAATTCAGCAAGATGAATATTGGTGCCTACCACACCTTGCTTGGTAACCATGTCGTCATGTATTTCGCTGTGAGCACAGGAGCTTTGTCCTGCTGGAACAAGGGCTAGGCCTCTTAGATAATTATGTGCCTCTAATATTTGATTGGCAAAAATATTTGCAAAGGCTAATCGTTGGTGTGATTGTCAGGTGTCCACATACTTTTGAACAAATACTGTATATAAAGAGCTTTATTATTTTTTTTTTTTTGCTAATGGACTTGATTGTGTGTGTGTGTGTGTGTGTGTGTGTGTGTGTACCTTTTTCTATATATTTTTTTGTTTGTTGTTCAGTTATGTATTTTAATATTCATGCTTTGTTTTGTTGTTTGTAAGCTTCATGTGGAAGTCAGCGAATGTATGAACACTGCGTGTATTTCTAACCTCTTTCACAAAAGGTGGAAGACCAGCAGTTAGTCTCTCTCTCTCTCTCTCTCTCTCTCTCTCTCGCCCTCGCTCTATTTTCCTCTCTTTCTCTCCCTGTTTCTCTCCCACTTTTATACCCCTTTGCATTTCACGACTATACTATTCAAAATTATTGAGCTCTCACACACAAACACACTCACACTTTATTACACATCCACACATATAGAATGCAACCACACAAACACTATATGGATAAAAGTATTGGGAAACCTGACTTTCCCAGCCATAGATGGTTCTTCCACAAACCAGAAATTTGGAATTTGGACATTTTGGAAGGCAGTACAAAGTTTACATGAGTTCGAAGACCAAGAGTGGCCTGCTATAGAGCTCTGACCACATACCTAATGAACATGAACCGCTCTGGGAGGAATTGGAACCCTGACTGCACCACAGACCTCCTCACTCTACATCAGTACCTGACTTTACTCACATCCTTGTGGCTGAGTGAGCACAACTCTTCAAAACACACTTCAAAATCTAGTGGAATATCTTCCCAGATAAGTGGAGGTTATTACAACTGCAACTAAATGTGGAATGGCATGTTCAAACAGCACATTTCAATTTTATGGTCAGGTGTCCATAAACTTTTGAACATGAATATATGGAGATTCTGTAATTATGTAGTGACATCCCTTTTGTAAATAGAAGGAAGGTCACCTCTTTACTCTGCATGCTATTTATAATTCCCGTGTGTGTGTGTGTGTGTGTGTTATATATATATATATATATATAATAATAATATAAGAATGTGGGTGTGATCACACAAGGATTTACAAAAAATTATTAACAAAAATGAGCCATTATTCTTTTTCTTTTTGTTAAATCTAGCATCCTTCTCATTTTCTATCCTACACAGAGATCAAGTAGCGCTATAAAATTCTGTTTATTCGAAATATTTCTGGTAAATAGTTCCTCAAGAGAAAATGAAACCTGCAAATGATTTACATGTATATGTGCGATGTCTCTAACAACAACGAAGCTGTTGATGTTGATTCCTTGTGCCGTTTCTTTTGGGCAACGACACTTTTCCAAACTCGTTTAACATTGTTTTATTTAGTACATGTAATTTATCTTGCGTAATTTGTCTTGGCCCATTTATCAAAATTGGTCTTGCTTTAATACCTTTAAAAAATATATATTTTTAGCCAGTGTTGGGCAACGTTACTTTTAAAAGTAATGCATTACAATATTGAGTTACTCCTAATTACGTTACTTAGTTACTTTTTATGGAAAGTAATGCGTTATGTTAATTTTTAATCTCTTTCAAGCCTTACAGGTGTAACAGGTGTAATATAGATAATTGCCATTAAGAAATAAGTTATATTAGGGCAAAAGACATGTCTTAAACATTTAAAATGTTTAATTACTTCTTAGAGAACAATAAGATGATCGACTAACTTTTGACCACAAGGCTGAACACTTTCCAGTCGCACTTCTGTACACTGCTTTTCAATCTGCCTTCGCTGTCAGAAATGTAACTATCGTTAGTGTATATAAGGTTAAGGGTGTGGGCTGCACACCGGTGATGTGGAGGGAGAACATACCTTTCGCTGTTTCTCGTAAAACTTCGTGCAATTCCATAAATATGACCTCGTCCTCGTCTACATCATTCTCTGCTTCATCATCAGCTTGAAACATTCTGAACGCTTTTACAAAGTTCGCGCTATTATCAGTGACCGTGGCAGTTTATCTTCCCACAAAGAGCAAATGAGCTGTGAATTTGCTCTCTATCTCCGCTGCGATGGCATCGTACATGTGTCTCCCACGGAAAACTTTTATTCTGAGCAGTCTATAGATCTGCAGTGGTGGAAAGTCGGCAAAAGTTTTCTATATTTCTGTCTCCATTTCCATATATGCAACATTGCATAATGTTACATATATTCAACATTATACACACACACACACACACACACACACACACACACATCTGTAGTGCTGTGCTTTGCATGCAGATGTTTTTTTTTTTTTTTTAAGTGGTATTTTTTGCAGTTGACAAGAGCTTTTCACTAACACATAATCTACACTTAACCATTATTCCCTTCTCCTTTTCCTCGACTATTTCAAAATAATAAGAATACTTCCATCGCAGTAATGTAATCCCTAGTTTGACATCTCCGCTTCTGACCAGCTTCTGTTCCCGCTGCTCGCACGTATGAGTGCGCGATTCTACGTGACTACGTTCATTTTAATTCAGTATTTATTTTTTTATGCAAAATAATTTAACTGAAAAGTAACTCACATTACTTTTTTAAAAAAGTAACTCAGATATTAGTGTGTAAATTTATAAAGTAACTGCATTAATTGCATTAATTAGGAACTGTAAATAAATTGAATGGAACCTGAACGCACTTTCCAGCCAATCAGACTCAAGCAATTAGACTAAGTTACAATAAATACATACAAATTTCGGGTGGAATAGCAGTGTGTTCACATTTGAAAAAGGTTTCATTTTAATGAGAAATAAAGGTATTGCATGAATTTTAAATGATTGTTTTTAAAATAACCATGATCTCTTTTTATTTTTATTATTTCTTTGTCATAATTGCCTGTATGCATATTTGAGATGTGTGTGTTTGTGAGAGAGTGCTCTATTCATGGAAATTAGATTTGTGCTTGTATTTATGGACAAATGACCCACATCTTTAATATTTTCAACACAAGCATTCAGCATACCTTTTGTTTACTATCTGTTCTCTCACTTCTTTGTGATGTTTCTTTTTACTGAACAATTTTGCCATTTAAATATATTTAGGTTTTTTTTGTGCTCGTTTTGTTTTTTTTTTTTAAATACAGGGACAGAATGTATAGCAAAATCTAAAAAAATAATAATAAATTAATAAGGACCTACTAAGGAGGATTCCAGAAGAGCCTAAATCCTTCTTGGAATGTTGTCATTCAAGTTTGGCTTGGAGAATTGATTAGCTTGCATGACAGCGACATGCACGTTTCATGTTAAGACCTTTAGTCTTCATTACTAGTTGCCTGCTAGAGAATAGGTTCAAGAACCTGTACAGGTTTTAGTATCTTTTAATTGGAAAGCATTTCATATTCATATCAATATTACTAACAATATATGGATCTGGATAAAAAATTCCACATATCAGCCACAGTATGGCAGTATGGCATGGAACATGCTTGATTACATCATAAAACCATTTAAATAATGTATTCTTTATGGGGACTTTACCTTCCCATATACATGCTGCATGTTTGTATGATCCATAGGAGCATAACAAGGTATGATTACTTGCACCGTAGGATGCATCTTGTCTGGTAATATGTTACTGTTTATTGGTTGTTAATAACCCCTAAATCCCCATCCACCCCACCCCCTGTTTGGTTCCTTTTTTATGATTATTATTACTGTTCATTTTGTTCACACCTTGGTGAGGTCAAGTGCAGGGTAACAGTTAGAAGAGTATTAGGGACAAATTCATATACCTTATTCATCTTGTTTCAAAAGCAAGGTCAGCTGTTCTTGCTCATCATTTAATAGCATCCTGTAATACACTGTTTTTCCACACATTTAGTTGTCTTTCCCTATTATTTTGTTTTAAGTGATAGTTTTAATTAAATAGAATTTATTTTGCTAAAATGTAGGAAACCTACATTAATAAAGTTAAAAGTCGGTAACTTTATTAATGTATCCTCATGTAGTTTGCTCTGTAAAGGTTTGACAGTTAATGAATAGTAATATGTATACTACACACAGCTTAATATAGTAGCTCAATCAGTTGTCTAACGTTCTCTTAATCTTTAGTTATTTTATAACGTTACAAAAAAATGTAATGCAAAATATGTACGGCAACCCTGACTTTTGGAACCAAAGTAGCAGACAATTAAATAGTTTCTAATAAGGCTGTTAGTGAAAACTGTATGTTGTCGATGTC
Organism: Silurus glanis; assembly: GCA_014706435.1. Lineage (NCBI taxonomy): Eukaryota > Metazoa > Chordata > Actinopteri > Siluriformes > Siluridae > Silurus > Silurus glanis. Next base: position 6,224,828 of record JAAIIK010000020.1, read on the forward strand.
CTTAATGTAACATAAGTGAATAGCATTTTGTTATATTTAACTCGAATTCTAATTGCTTTAAATTAACGCCGATATATTTAATGACTGTGAGCCTCATTTATCAACCTTTTAGGAAAGTTCTGTGCAGTTGTATGCTCATAAGCCAAACCGAACCAAAAATGTTCACTGGCTTTATAGATTTTTCAGCAATACTGATTTTATTCATTCCTGCGTGCCGATGGCGTTCAGTCACTTGTAAATTATCCGTTGTGCGTGCGGCACATCCCATTTGCTGATGCACAAAAACACAGCGCTTGTATCCCTACAATGACCTAAAAGTCAAAAACAGACTTTCTCGAGGTTGACGCGAAAATACATGTAAAAAATGTTATTTAACAATGTAAAAATAACATTTTTAAAAAGGCCAAATTTTAGTAAAGTTAGAGAAATTATTTTGATCTACAAATCTAGGAAAAGCAGCAGCGTCATAGGAAGCTCGCCGATTTCACTGGGAATATATGGCACATTGTTACTTGAAACATATCAGGTGCTTATTAGCCACTTTGTGCTTTAATAGAGTGTTGCACAGCATTAAAAGGAAATCACATGGAAAACAAAACTGACATTAAATATATAGGTTTACACTTTTTTTTCGCATTTAATGTACTTTTTTTTTAGTTTGATAAATGAGGCTCATTAATAAAATCTATCCAAGGATGCTGTCCTGTGCGCTGATTTAAACTTCCACAGATGATCTTTTTCTCACATGCGGCTTACGGCTTAATAACTTTTCTTCACTTTCAGAGAGAACAGGATATGAGAATGAGTGAAATGGGTGCCCGTGGAGCCGTTAATATGGGAGGTACGGTCATAAATCTCAGCCCAAGCTCGAACCAAATGTGCATATTATACCTTATACCACATATCAGTTTTACTTGTGTAACATGTATGTAACATTTCCTTGTGTAACATTGATGTACATACATGCAGCCATAATGTGACCTGTGATCTGAAGACCACTTGTCTTTAAGTGTATTAAAATTGGATGAGTAGGGTATAACAACTTTAAGTTTAGACACATGCATGTTCCCTTTTGTTTCTATGCAACAAACAAGGTCATTTACCGATATACAGTGGTGTGAAAAAGTGTCCTGATTTCTTATTTTTTTGCATGTTTGTCACACTTGAATATTTCAGATCATCAAACTAATTAAATAATAGTAAAAGATAACACAAGTGAACACAACATGCAGTTTTTAGATGAAAGTTTTTATTATTTAGGGAAAACAAAATCCAAAACTACATGGCCCTGTGTGGAAAAAGTGTTTGCCCCCGAAACCTAATAACTGGTTGGGCCACCCTTAGCAGCAACAACTGCAATCAACCGTTTGCGATAACTTGAGCAATGAGTCTGTTTCAGCGCTGTGGAGAAATTTTGGTCACTCATCTATGCAGAAATGTTGTAATTCAGCCACATCGGAGGGTTTTCGAGCATGAACCGCCTTTTTAAGGTCATGCCACAGCATCTCAATAGGATTCATGTCAGGCCTTTGACTAGGCCACTCCAAAGTCTTAATTTTGTATATCTTTAGCCATTCAGAGGTGGACTTGCTGGTGTGTTTTGGATCATTGTCCTGCTGCAGAACCCAAGTTCGCTTCAGCTTGAGGTCACGAACAGATGGCCAGACATTCTCCTTCAGGTTTTTTTGGTAAACAGCTGAATTCATGGTTCTATTTATCACAGCAAGTCTTCCAGGTCCTGAAGCAGCAAAACCGCCCCAGACCATCACACTACCACCAACATATTTTACTGTTGGTATGATGTTCTTTTTCTGAAATGCGGTGTTACTTTTACGCCAGACGTAATGGGACACACACCCTCTAAAAAGTTTAACTTTTGTCTCGTCAGTCCACAGAGTATTTTCCCCAAAAGTCTTAGGGATCATTAAGATGTTTTTTTTTTTTTTTTTTTTTTTTTTTTTTTTTTTTACCAAAACTGAGACGAGCCTTTATGTTCTTTTAGCTCAGCAGCGGTTTTCATCTTGGAACTCTGCCATGCAGACCATTTTTGCCCAGTCTCTTTCTTATGGTGGAGTCATGAACCCTGACCTTAACTGAGGCAAGTGAGGCCTGCAGTTCTTTGGATGTTGTTGTGGGGTCTTTTGTGACCTCTTGGATGAGCCGTCGCTGTGCTCTTGGGGTAATTTTGGTCGGCGGCCACTCCTGGGAAGGTTCTCCACTGTTCCATGTTTTTGCCATTTGTGAATAATGGCTCTCACTGTGATTCGCTGGAGTCCCAAAGCTTTAGAAATGGCTTAATAACTTTTTCCAGACTGATAGATCTCAATTTCTTTCTTTCTCATTTGTTTCTGAATTTCTTTGGATCTTGGCATGATGTCTAGCTTTTGAGGATCATTTGGTCGACTTCACTTTGTCAGGCATATTTAAGAGATTTCTTGATTGTGAACAGGTGTGGCAGTAATCAGGCCTGGGTGTGGCTGGAGAAACTGAACTCCGGTGTGATAAACCACAGTTTTAACACTTTTTCACATGAGGCCATGTAGTTTTGGATTTTGTTTTCCCTCAATAATAAAAATCTTCATTTAAAAACTGCATGTTGTGTTCACTTGTGTTATCTTTTACTAATATTTAAATTAGTTTGATGATCTGAAACATTAAAGTGTGACAAACATGCAAAAAAATAAGAAATTAGGAAGAGGAGAAAAAAGTTTTTTAACCCACTGTGTGTGTGTGTGTGTGTGTGTGTGTGTGTGTGTGTGTGTGTGTGCGTGTGTGTGTGTGTGCGCGTGTGTGTGTGTGCGTGCGTGTGTTTTTGTTTTTGTTTTTTGTTTCTTTTCCCTTCTTCTTCAATATATGTATATAATGTGCATCTCAATAAATTAGAATATAATTGAAAAGTTGATTAATTTTATTAATTCAACACAAAAAGTGAAACGCGTATATTATATAGATTCATCACACATAGACTGATATATTTCAAGTGTTTATTTCTTTTAATTTTGATGATTATGGCTTACAGCTAATGAAAACCCAAATTCAGTATCTCAAAACATTTGAACATGGTAAAAAAAAAAGTGAAATATTGGAGACTCGTGGTGTCACACTCTAATCAGCTCATTAAATCCAAACACCTACAAAAGGTTTCCTGAGCCTTTAAATTCTGTCTCACTCTGGTTCAGGCTAAACAATCATGGGGGAAGACTGCTGACTTGACAGTTGTCCAGAAGACGATCATTGACACACATGGACATGCACATGGACACAAAAGGTCATCGCTAAAGAAGCTGCTGTTCACAGAGTGCTGTATCCAAGCATATTAATGGAAAGTTGAATGGAAGGGAAAAAATGTGGTAGAAAAAGGTGAAACGAAGCCCATTAAAGAATTTGGAGAGATTCACAAAAAGCGGACTGCAGCTGGAGTCAGTGCTTCAAGAGCCACCACGCACAGACGTATCCATGGACTACAACTGACGTATTCCTTGTGTCAAGCCACTCCTGAACCAGAGACAACGTCAGAGGTGTCTCATCTGGGCAGAGGACAAAAAGGACTGGACTGTTGCTCAGTGGGCCACAGTCGTATTTTTTTCAGATGAAAGGAAATAAACTTTTGCATTTCATTTGAAAATCAAGGTCCCAGAATCTGGAAAAAGGGAGAATAGGCACAGAATCCAAGTTGCTTGAGGTCCAGTGTAAAGTTTGCACAGTCAGTGGTGGTTTGGGGAGTCATGTCATCTACTGGTGTTGGTCCACTGTTTTTATCAAGTCCAAGGTCAGCACAGCCATCAACCAGGAAGTTATAGAACACTTCATGCTTCCCTTCTGCTGACCAGCTTTATGGAGATGCTGATTTCATTTTCCAGCAGGATTTGGCACCTGCCCACACTGCCAAAAGCACCAAAAGCTGGTTAAATGACCATGGTGTTGGTGTAGTTGACTGGCCAGCAAACTCACCAGACCTGTACGCCATAAAGAAATGTATGTTATTGTCAAGAGGAAAATGAGAAACGAGACCAAAAAATGCAAATGAGCTGAAGGCCACTGTCAAAGAAACCATACCACCTCAGCAGTGCCACAGACTGATCACCTCCATGCCATGCCGATTTGAGGCAGTTATTAAATCAAAAGGAGCCACTACCAAGTATTGAGTACATATACAGTAAATGAACATACATAAGGCCAACAAATCACTAAAAATGTTTTTTTTTAATTGGTCTTATGAAGTATTCTATTTTTATAATATAGATGACTTAAAAAAGCTTTAATACAAACAAATCCGCATTAATCATGGCTTATCTATGTACATAATATCTTAATCCAGCCCTGATAATCAACTATAGAAACTTTGTGAAAAACTGCAAAAAACAACTTTTTCTCCCCTGTCATGCTTCAACTGTTTATTAAACACTACAATATATAATTACAACAAACTAAACCGCTCGAATACTAATGATGCTTTAGAAGTTGGTAGGCAGACAATTCTGCACAAAATACATATTTTATGCATTAATCTTCTTTATCTGGTTTTTCAGTTCAGGGTCACTATAGATCTGGAGTCTACTGTACAGACCAGAAGATTTACATCTTCACCTTTCATTTGAAGATAGCCAGTGACTCAGCTTTTCAGACACCCAGGGGATGTTTATTCTACCACCTTGCTGCCAAAACAGAACAGAGTCTTGATGAAGTATGTTCCTAAAAAAAAGATGTAAAACCCTTTCTAACAAAAATATCGTTTTTAGTAAAACATTTGGCCTGTATTTAGTACTTACCTGAATATATCTATGTCAAAACGTCAAAATTTTGTGGTCACTGAAATATTTTTGTGGATTAGGCAGTATGTTTTTGCTTACTGTTCTTACCTTACTTGTTGGAAGGTTCTTAGCAGCTTAATGTTTATAGTCACAGTTCTAGTAGGATTTAGCAAGAAAGGGGTGGCGGGGTTTGCTTATGTTCTGCTCAATACAGCTCAAGCTTGTTTTCAGCATTTTTGTACAGTAACAAAGTATTTTACTTTTTATTGTACTTAAGAACTTTGTTCCAAAATCTGTGCCTTATCAGAATACAGTTCACATTCAGAAATGTAAATGTAATGAGTACTTTCACTTTTACTGATGTAATATGTAAGAAGGGTTTTTGCACTTTAACTCAGGTACAGAAATGGTGTACATCATCCACCACTGCTTTTCACTTTAAATTATACCCCCATCACTACCCCTCTCCTCCTAACACTGGAACATAATTGGCAGTGTGTGTAATTACAGTTCAATCCCAGGGGGAGACGGAAAACTGAGGGACTAAAATGTAAAGTGGAATGAATTCAGGTTGAATATACTGTACCTATCAACAGTAACTGCAGTATCTATCTATCTATCTATCTATCTATCTATCTATCTATCTATCTAT
>JAAIIK010000020.1:6241965-6252786 GCA_014706435.1 Silurus glanis
TGGAAATATATATATATTACATATTACTGTTCTGGAAATATATATATTTTTTGCATAGCTGTTTCAGAGCCCAGTAACACAATATGCAGAATTGGCTGTAACTAACTTGATTTCCACTAGGTGGTGCCATAGAAGTAGAAAAAAGAAACACTAAACTGACATTGACGTGTGCGCGTGTGTATTAGTAGTAATGAATCTTAAAATCTATTCGTTGTCTTTTTTTTTTTTTTCTTGAGAGAATAAAAGCATTGACTAAAACTAACCTTCACCATTTTTTGCACATTTAAAGAAAATGTATTAATTTAATTTGTTTGTACACCAAACAGGTCTTTAGGCAATTAAAAAGGAACTGGCAATCAAATCAAAAGTGTTGTGTCCTTTCTACTCTCATGCTCTGTCAATGAACTGAAGTAACTGGTCACATGATTCTTTCGAAAAGAAGTATAAAGAGAAGATGAAATGCTGATCCTCTCTCTCTGTCTCTCTGGGTCATCAGGATGTGGAAATTAGAAACTGAATATGGACAGATGTGTAGACCGTCAAACGACTTGCCAGTTTGAATGTAAATGTAGAAGTGCCTCAGAAATTTGTTCAAAGCTCCTGACATATGCTATGTGGAAACAATAACATTTGTACCGCATCTTCAGGCACTCAAGCCTTTGTTTAGAATTCTTTAAGTAAGTACAAAGGTGTTTCTCCAAATTGTCACTCAGGCAAATGGAGCTCGAGTTGTGCAAGCTAATTATTTATCGGTTTTCAAAATAAATATTGTAGTCATTTATCACAAACGAGAATCCGCACACAACTTTATAAGCACTGGAAGTTCATAGCTACTTATGAATTGAAGTCTATTAATCAGTAAGACATCACATTGCACATAGAGACACAATACTGTTTCAGATTAAAGATGTTCTACAGACACATGAATTTTTTTAGAGCAGTTATGTAATAAGACAATAGGCTAAGTAATAGTTCAAAAGATGTGCCACTTACGGAAATCAATATGTTCATGTACACTGAATGACGAACAGCGATTGCAAGCTAATTTGTTCTTTATATGTCGTAAATAACATCAATCACACTTGAAATTGATTTAACACAGATAAAATATGTCTGCATTGCCTTATGGGGATGTCCTACAGTCCTACAGTCACTCAGGCCTTTTGAGGGAGTGTTAATTCAGATGATTCTATCTATGATGCAGTTCTATCTCTCTGAAAGTGTCGAAACTTTCCGAAAGTGAAACCCAGATAAACAGATGAAAGAACCCTTTAGAGCTGGGATTCTCAAAATGTTTGCAGCCAGAAAACTGCAAAAAAAAAAAAAAAAAAAAAAGTATATATTTTTTGACCCATTCAGTACATATTTATTTTATGAGTTATTCGAAGGTCATTATTAAATATGTAATGCATTATTAGAGCTATTTTTATTTTTTGTCCCCACTAATAGAACGCACAGGGTCCAGGTTAACTGTATTTACAGTTTACTGTAAGGTTTGAGTTATTGAGGTTTGGATTAGACCCATCCAATGCAAATTAGCTGTTAAGTCTATGTATAGCAGAAGCACTCTAATGATATTTTAATAGCGGTGGGTTGATTTATTTTTTTCCGACTGAAACCTACTTGACCTTTTAGTAAGAACTAAAACAAGCGAGACATTAACTATTGTTTAGACGAAACTTGTGTTTGTGTAGCTCCTATATTATACTTCATACACTATCCTGCCAAAAGTTTGCGGACACCTGGTCATAAGTATATTATGTGCTTTTTTTGAGCGTCTCATTCCGCATTTAGTCCCAATTTGCTCTTATAGTTCCCTCCACTCTTCTGGGAAGAAGTTCCACTAGATTTCAGAGATTTGTGTTCATTCAGACACAAGGGTGTTAGTAAAGTCAGGTACTGATGTAGGTGAGGTGAGGAGGCCTGGGGTGCAGTCAGTGCTCCAATTTATCCCAAAGGTGTTTAGTAGGGTTGAGGTCAGAGCTCTATAACTAACTGGAGATCTTTCACTCCAACCAATGCAAAGCATATCTGCATTAAGTTTGCTTTGTGCACAGGGGAATTGTAGTGCTGGAACAGGTTTGGCTCTCCTATTTTAAGTGAAGGGACAATGTTATGCTACTGCATTCCAAGACACCCTGTACAATTGTGTGCCACTTTACAACTTTTACTGTACAACAAACAAAGAGTTTGTAGCTAATGGTGTGCTTCAATATTTGACCTATACAAGAGAGGGCTCTAAGATGTCCACATATTTTTGGAAATATAATGTGTAATAACTATTGATTATGTTAAACTTGTCAGATTAATAATACCCCCTTTCTCGCCACTAGGCATTTAGTTTCCCATATACTTTTTATCCTTCAAAGTGGAATTGAGGTCAGTGTGAGTGTGGTGTTTCAGTCCTTATAATATCTATGCTTTTCCAATTTCTCTTTCATTATTGGGATCAGAAATTTAGAACGTGTAACAAATAAAGTAAGTGGGTCGTGATGACCTATTCGAATTTTGAAGATGCTTCAGGCAGTGAAGTTTTAAAACCCAAATTAGAAAAAGTTTGCCTTTATTGTTTGGACGTTTGGTTCTACACATATAATAAAGTTTGTATAAATATACATTACAGGTATTTTCTCTTACTCGCTGCATAAGAACACATGGTAGCAAGTGAAAATTTCCTGAGTATAGTCACATTTGTTTTGACCACAGTGCATTATTCCAATTGTAGATACTTGCCAAAGAATGTGTTTCTGTTCTGTACTGCTTAATTTGCTCTCTGGAAAGCCTTTTTGTGCGCTCCTTCCAGACGCAAGTGAACAAGATAGATCTGATTACAAACTGAAACTGTGCTAACACAGCACTTAAATTTATGCTTTCATTCTGATTTGTCTCTACGGTGCAATGAAAGGATTTATTTAATAATTAAGATGTTTCTTTTTATTTTTGCAGGTAAGCATTAGTATTGGCAGAATTTATTTTGGAGCATGTGTCATTGAAAATATCTTTATTTATTCAATAATATAACCAACTGTGGCTATTGGCCATGCAGCTGGTTCTAGAGTTCATCCTATTTGCTTAGTACCGATTATGCCAATCTATGCCAAGTCCTGTTGTAAAGACTTAAACCTTTTAATCGCTTGGCATCTTTTTGTACTGAAATGTTAATCTGCAGTTTGTGAATCAGGGCAGGTATCCAGTGAAGCCTGCATTAGTCCACATTTAAACAAATAGCATAATAGACAGTTATTGGAACAACAAGATCAAACATAAACCCTGTTATGTTTATGGCCTATTATTGCTTGGCTATGAACTTTTTTTTGGGACTGGTCAGAATGAAGAAAAAAAAAAGCTCACATTTTGAGAATAACAATAGGCAAAAAATATATATATATATATATATATATATATATATAAACGAATCTCAACAGGGAAATATTTTATAGTTTTATAGTATTTTATAGTCTCCCCCTTCACATTATAATTTCACACCAAATATGAAGGCAACAAACTGATGTGTCTGATATTATGGCTGAAGTGTAAGACCTTTTTTCTTTTTAATATATGAAACTATTGGGCCAGTATAGTGGGATGTGTTGATGCTTTGCTACTCTGAACGTAAGAGTTTTTTTTTTCTTGTTGCTCTTCTATCCACCAATTCCACAAAGACCTAAGGTAATGTGTGGAACCATGTGATGAGCTGGCATATTAACTCTGCATTTACACTTTGCAGCTGATGTTTTGCAATATCTTTCCTACACCAAGATTAGGATTAGTGGAAGCAGTTAAAAAAGATAAAAGATGAACAGATAAAATAATGTGTGCAGCAGAGTGGCAGACTACAAGAGGATTGGTTGTCCACACCAGGCCACCATGTCTACTCATAACATTTTATGATACGTTCAGTAGGCTCATTTTCTTTTGTTTTCAAACCCATTTCAGCTAAAGTATGCTTTTATGAAATGGTGTCTGAACTGCAGACTTTAGAAGATGTCAACCCTAATTACTACTGAAAGTATTTGTATATTTGGACAAACCAATTACAAATGGTTGAGGTAGGCTGTAGAATGGAGGTTATGGTCAACTTTTGCATGATAAAAGTTTAAAATTTGGATAGTTCAAAGATTCAAACATTGCCAGATTTTTCTATTTTTCAAATTTTCTATTGGCCTAATAAAGAATGTGACAAATAACAATATTAATAAAATCTATCTATTGCATAGAAAACAGCTCACTGCTCCTAACTCACTATAACGACCGTTTATCTTAAATATAATCGTTCAATAAAAAAGTGTTCTTTTTTTTGCTTTTATCTGCTGTATGTAATGACAATTACACAAGATATGTAATAGATTTTTTTTCCTCTATTAGCTGGATACATAAAAGAGTTAGAAGTTCTTGAATCCTGAATTTCCTCAAGATCTTGGGCATATATAGTGTAATATATAGTAAATATATAGTAAAACTCATGCTTTTATTATTTATGTGATACTATGAGAGATGTTGCCAGATGAGGTCACCTTTAAAAAAAATTCTGTTAAAGTTTTTTTTTTTTTTTTTTTTTTTTTTTTTTTTTTTTTTAAATTAATAAATGATTTTAATGTTATTTGGTAATTCAATACAATAAGTATTAAACTTGTTACATTTAAGACCAAAATACAACCACGGTCTAAAATGTGTCCAGTTTTGAATGTTTAAATGCAAGTTTTTCTTCCATTCACTTTTGAAATATAAAATGAAAAGGAAATAATAATAATAAAGTTACATTTTTATAGTTTCTACTATACGAACAATACCTCAATGAGGAGCTAAATGTACTGCATGAGGATTGCTTTCACACTGCTGATGAATGCACCTCTTGCTACAATAGCAGCAGATAAAAATGCAAGACCCTCCTGCCTCATGTGTCCTGAACAAACTTTAACATGGTACTACATGGAACTACACAATGAATTTGAAGAAGAATGTAAAAGCTGACCTCAAGAGTAATAACACATGGTATGTATATCAATTCTAACTGCAGGCCTCATCTCCAAAACTCTTGTAACCTAATTTTGGACCTAGTTTTTATATTTTAGCTAATTGAATGTTCATGTTGTTCTTTTTTATTTCCTCAGCCCCACATTTGCTCTGTGCTCAATTTGCCTCAGAAAGATTTTAGCATTCCTGATTGATACCTTTGTTTTTGATTTCATAATCCATGTGACCTATATGAGCACAGTAATTTATGGTTATGAATATACTCATTCATTTCAGCTTTATTTGCATAGTGCTTTTAACAAGGGGCATTGTCTCAAACCAGACTTTGTTCCTTATAGGTTTATCCCTAATGAGTAAGTCAGTGAGATGAGGAATGAAACATTGAGAGGACCCAGAATCCTCATTTGGGTGGCACCGAATGTATATTCAACATAGTTTTATCATTGTTGAGGTGTACTGTTCAGTGATGGCTACTTAAATGCAGAACTGTTTATAAAAAAAAAAATGCGGCCCTAAGCCATTGTAGCAGACAATTTTATATAAATTGTCTGCTACATATCTTCACAGCTGCACAGTAACTCCATGGATTGACTACACTAATTAGCCATACCGTTAGAACCGCTGACAGGTGACATGAATAACAATTTAAGTGGTTACCAAAAGTGAATGAAGTACACCGATTAACCAACAACATGGCAACACTGTGGCTATCAAGGGTTCACTGATATGCGAGCGGAGCAAAGTCTGGTTTTCCCAGTCCAAGCTCACAAAAAAGCCTATGGTAAAAAGCTCATGCTGAATCTGATAATAAAAAAAAAAAAACTGTCAGAACACACAGTGTATCACTGCTTGCCGTCTATGGTTACACAGTCACTACAGTCAAAGTGACACCTGTACACCATTGAAAGCACCTATAATGAGCGCATCAGCATCAAAATTGATTTATTACATTTTCTTTTACACCATGTAGACACCCGGGTTCATGGTTTACCTGAGTAACAGATGGCAACAGGATGCACTATGGCAAGAAAGTAAACTTTTGAAGGCTGTGGGATGCTGGGAAATCTTGAGTCCTGGCATTCATGTGCATGTTACTTTGATACATGCCACCTACCTATTAATTGCTACATTGTTGTACAAACCTTTATTATAAACTTCACAGTTTTCACTTGGGCTTCAAACTCCCCTTGGACATCTCTGTTATGTCATGGCCAAATATCATATCCATGAAGGTTTCATCTCACAATTTAAAAGATCTGCTGCTGTATAAAGTGCAATCATTTGTGTATGCTCCACCCATGTTACAAATAAAAAATGAGCTACATGGTAGGTGTCGCTGATATAAGAACCAATGTGGGTTTGTCCACCTAATAAACACAAATTTTTAAATGTTTCCTGCTACATTTAAGAGAATCAATACATTATTAGGGGTTTAAGCTGTAGCTAGAGACCACATTCACTATTTCACAATTTCTCTGTGAACATTATCATTTACACAATCTAGAAATTCATTAGAACTGTTAGCTCGTACATGACACTGCCAAAATCCCAACGTCTTTAGGACTAACTTTACCATTAATGCAACAAATTTATCCGGAAAACTTTCCTGTGCTAGTTGTTGCTTCCTGTTTTTGTACTATGAGAGCAAATAGCTGAACAAGTCTTTCCTAAAAACACCATGTGGCATCCATATTTCCCCTCCTGCCAGTCTTGCTAGAAAAAAAACATGATAATGATAGAGACGTACAGGATGGACAAAAACAAAGAACGCTCTTGCCACTAACCCAAGAACTCATTCCATTAACCAATCCAGTAAATTACAGAGTGGAGTGCATAGTGGAAAGCTGAGACTGCTGCTTGCGACTCGGTCTCTGACTATTTCTGTCCTTTGCCAGCGTGTTGTGGAGGGCGGGGACAGCTACTCAACTCCTTTCTTTTTATTAGTCTTTTCTATAATGGAAAAAGATGCAAAGATTTTCTTTTCAAGAGGGTTTTTTCAGATTCCTAAAAGGATATTTACTAATAATTAAAGTCTCTCCACCACATCGACATGTTGTGGTTTCAACAGTTGGATTATACACAAGCTATGGTGTCCTGAATGTCCTGAATTTAGGTATAAAGTATGATGTATATAGTCATTATTATTATTATCATTATTATCATCATCACAACCTATTTTCATATAGTCGTCTTTCGTCCTTCAGTAAGTTAAGCAATTGACTATAGTGAACATTAGATACAAAAAGAGGTTTTCATTATGTTTGCCTATTATAAAATAAATAAATGTTTGTCCACATACATGAATGCAACTATATTCAGCACATTGAGAGAGGATTATGTTCATACAAATGCATACACATAATAATAAATAATATATAGATTCAGGGATTTGTTTCAGGACATACACATACACAATAAATACATAAACTCGCCTCACTGGAGCTTGTTTTTCTATTTTATTAGAGCTGGAACCGATGGGCCAGTTGCTTCCTCATGAGACATCAAACAATTAGTGAAATGAAATCATATCTATTTATTTTTATTAAGAAAAGTCTTGTTGATGCCTCAAGCACAGTCTTTCTCATTACTTTCTCATTGAGTTTCGAGCTTACTATAGTTCATGTCCTACTTTTCCCTTCTTTAACACAAATCATTTTTTTTATCATTATTTTTATTCTGACAAATGAATCAAAACAGGTTTGTACATACTAATAATACATTATTTTGATATGCTGGTACAGTGACTCATTGCCATTCAACTGCTTCTGGGTCCTCAGTTCAATTTAAGTTTTATATATAAGTTTCTAAGTAAAAACATGCTGATATGTGGACTGACAACTGTAGATTGCCCCTGAATGTGAATGTCTGTGTGTGATATCGGTGTCCACGGGACTCTGTGAATGACTGGAATCCCACCCGATGTGTATAGTGTAATATATAACCTATATATAATCTCTGGAACCATGACTAAGCTAAACCATTTACTGAACAAGAATCGATACATTTATTTCGATTGAATAGACTACTGTAATGCATTACTAGGTGGATGTCCTGCATCATTAATAAACAAGCTACAGTTTGTCCAGAATGCAGCAGCCAGTTCTCACAAGGTCAAAAAAATAAGACCATATAACCCCTTATCGTCCCTACACTGGCTACCTGTTAAGTTTAGAATCGACTACAAACTACTGTTCTTACTTACAAAACACTAAATGGTTTATCTCTCAATTATCTCTCCAGACTTCTAACACGCTACAATCCGTTACCTTCCCTGAGATCTCAAAACTCTGGACTTCTAGTAGTTCCTAGAATAGCAAAGTCCACTAAAGGGGGTAGATCATTCTCACATTCTCCCCTAAACTTTGGAATAGTCTTCCTGACTGTGTTCGGGGCTCAGACACACTCACCCAGTTTAAGTGCAGATTAAAAACTTATCTTTTCAGCGAGTCCTACACATAACACACATCACATCATTACCTTGCGCTCCAGTACATCTGATCACATGCACATCGTCAACTTGTGCTGTTAATATCATGAACAGCAGCTACACTAATTCCTCTCCACTGCTTCTCTTTGTCTACCCATCCCGAGGCATCCTGAGGTTGCGCCAGCCCCAGTTACGTCCCACCTTATGAAGATTGTGGACCTTTAAAGAAGTAGATGCCCGCAAACATCCCAAACCATCTAGAGACGTACCAGTGCCAATTGGATCCCATTACATGTGAAGTTTGGACACTTGACCTCTTTGAGTGTTTAAAGGCTCTGGCATGGAGAAGCTGGTGTTGGATCTGTGATGATCTCAAATGTTAAACTATTTTAAGAGTTGCTCAGTAGCTCCTAGTTTTATAACCACAAATGACTGTATAAGACTGTAGAAAGAACTTTACTCATCTTACACTCAAGTGCTCATGTTAGTTCCCACTCTCCAGTGTTCTGTATTGCTTAAAGACTATAATCACACTCTTGATGTCACCCAAATGAGGATGGGTTCCCCTTTTAATCACACTAATGATGTCACCCAAATGAAGATGGGTTCCCATTTTGAGTCTGGTTCCTCTCAAGGTTTCTTCCTCATGTCATCTAAAGAAGTTTTCCATTGCCTCAGTCACCCAGGCTGCTCATCAGGGATAAATGCACACCATTCACCTTAACTCTTAAATTCTGTAATGCTGCTTTGAGAAAAGCGCTATAGATATAAACTTGAATATTTTAATTATTTTTTATACCAAACAGTATGCTTTTTTTGTTCAAACAATGGAATATATCAATATACTGTATATCAAATGGTCTCATATTCTGGGTTCACCAAAGCCAAATTTTTTGACTGATCTAACCTCTGAACTAAGCTAAACTCTAAAATATACTTTTATTACTACAGATAAATCTTGGATGGCTAGAGTACAGAACTGATACATACCTCCGTCATTTGGTAATCAGGTGTCGTGTTGAATGAGGTGTACTGGAATTGAATATAAAACTTGAAAATTAAGCTCAAAAATTGTTCACAGAAAGTGCAAACATCAAAGAAATACAAATACAGCATCAGCAATGAAGATAAAAGGAATTAAAATAATACATATATAAGTAAAATCTAAATTTTTGTAAGAACAATGCTACTGCATATAAGTAATAAAATATTAATTACATTATAATTATAGTCATCATCATCATTAGGAGCAATGGGGTGGCATAACAGTAGCTTTTTAACCTTGAACTACAGGATCTCTGAGCTTGGATTACTGTCTGTATGGAGTTTCTGCGCATGTTCACTGCGTCTCTGTTTGGGTTTCCTTCCAAACTCTCTCAAAACATTCCAGTAGGTGGGGTGGCTAAGATAAATTGCCCCTAGTGTGTGAATGTGTGTGTGCATGGTGCCCTGTAATAGACTGGTGTCCCATTCAGAGTTATTTTCACCTTGCAAACATTGAAGATTAGACTCTGGAGCCACCACTAATCTGATCATGGTTACTCTGAGTGAGTGAGTGAGTGAGTGAGTGAGTGGACGAGTGAGTGGACGAGTGAGTGGACAAGTGAGTGGACAAGTGAGTGAATAGATGAGTGGATATGCGAGTGAATGGATGAGTGGATGAGTGAGTGAATGGATGTTGTGTAAGTGAGTGAGTGGTTGATTAAGTAAGTGAGTGAGCGGGTGAATGGATGAGTGGACGAGTGAGTGAATGGATGAGTGGATGAGTGGACGAGTGAGTAAATAGATGAGTGGATATGTGAGTGAATGGATGAGTGGATATGAGTGAATGGATGAGTGGATGAGTGAGTGAGCGAGTAAGTGAGTGGATAAGTAAATAAGTGAGTGGATAGGTGGATGAGTGGATGGATGAGAGAGTAAGTGAGTGGTTGAATGGGTATGTGAGTGAGTGGATGAGTAATTGAGTGGATTTATGTGTGAGTGAGTGAGTGAGTGAGTGAGTGAGTAGATAAGTGAATGAATGGGTGGATGAGTGGATGGATGTGTGAGTGAGTGGTTAAATGGGTATGTGAGTGAGTGGATGAGTAATTGAGTGGATTGGTGAGTGAGTAAGTGAGTGAGTGAGTGAGTGAGTGAGTGAGTGAGTGAGTGAGTGAGTGGATAAGTGAATGAATGGATGAGTAAATGAGCAGATGGGTGAATGAGTGGATAGATGTTTGATTGAGTGGTTGAGTAGATGAGTGAGTGAGTGAGTGAGTGGGTGAATAAATGAGTGAGTGAGTGAGTGAGTAGGTGAATAAATGAGTGAGTGAGTGAGTGAGTGAATAAATGAGTGAGTTAATAAATGAGTGAGTGAGTGAGTGAATAAATGAGTGAGTGAGTGAATAAATGAGTGAGTGAGTGAGTGAGTGAGTGAGTGA
>JAAIIK010000020.1:6253870-6265471 GCA_014706435.1 Silurus glanis
TTATTATTATTATTATTATTATTATTATTATTATTATTATTATTATTAGTATTATCTTCTAGGAAATATAGACACTAAGGTTACAGTATGTCCATAACAATGTGACTAACTATATGCACAATCTAGTCGTGATCATTGTGAACCCTGTCAATCATTTTAATAGAGTACTAAGGAGAAAGGCTTGCTCTGCATATTTTTATTACCATATGTTGAAGACTGGTGTGTTCTTGCAGTTATTTCTGCTTTCCAGGAAGTTCTCATTTGGGAGTTCATTTGGCACCCTTCACACTATTTCGATTTGCCCACTCAATTCATCCAGTGCACCAAATTGCTGTGGCATATTAATAAATATAAGATTATGATGCAAATGTTAGTTACCTTAGTTACCTGCATGCACGTCAGATCTAACTACTGTCATTGCGAACAGAGTAACTTCTTATACGACTTTTACTTTTATAGGTTTTTTCTTCCCTTTTTTGGGGGGCAGACACGACTTTTTTTCTTTCTTTTTTTTAAATCTCTTATAGGAATATTTGTTTTAATAAGTACATCATTAAAATGCACCAAAAGCCAAATGCAGTTTGTTAAACACCAGCCAGCATACAGGGATTTGCAGTACGATGTTATAAAATCTCAAAATACCAAGTTCAGTCCTGTCTTTAGGATTTGCTCTTATAGTTTGTAAAGTCATAAAGAGTTGGAAAAGTCATGCTCCGTGGTCTCCGAGCTGGCGTCTGAACGGCGCTGAATTGAGCAGTAATTCCATGTTTATGCAGAGTTATTTCAGGGAACCCTCTCCAGCCTGGGATGCCAGTGGTTAGACCATCCTGTTTGTCATTCCTGGTTGCATGTGTTTGGATTTCCCTATGTGATTTGTCTCACTTTAGCATACCCAATGTGGAGGGTTTTTTTTTGTCCTTCTTTCTTTTTCTTCATCCTCATCTTTCCTTGGCTTGAGGAGAAGGGCTGCTTTTCAGCTTGGCCGAGATCTTTGGCTTAGTTTGTCTGGTACCTGTTCCACTTTTTTTGACAGCTAAGTCTATATAATACGAACAAGTCAACGTGTTAAGGCGTTTTATTAAAGAGAAACACTTTTAAATTATTATAAGAGCCAATGTTTGATGTGTGATATAAGTTTCTCTACTTATCTAATATTTATAGATCTATTGGGCCATGACTTGTGTTGTTCTGAGTTACAAGAGCACAATTTTTTTGCTGACATTTGCTCTATAGGGTGTGTGTGTGTGTGTGTGTGTGTGTGTGTGTGTGTGTGCTGTTTTTTTCTTTCGTTTATCATGCTTTCAGTCTAGCAACACTTGAATCTTTAATACGCCTATATTTGAGTTCTGCCTTCTCTCCCTTGAACATTGCTTTGTATTGCAATATAATGCAGTGTACAGTAGATAACGTGTGTGATGGATTAAACCAAAAGTGAGTGGTGAGCCTTTAAAAGGACCGTTCCTCAGAACGCAGGTCATCAGGTTATCCTTTGACGGATCACAGGATTCGGAATATAGCGGTTATTACAGGCTCATGCCATGTCGTGAAAATGACACAGTGAACAGACTCGAAGGCAGATTAGTGTTCAGGGTTGGACATGCTGGACAGTGTATCATTTCAACTCTGCCTGCTGCAGGTTTCCTGTGGAGAATGGAAATTGTTTGTTTTTCAAAATCGGATCAAAATCATCCTGGTACACTTACTGACATATTCCGAGGACTGTAGTCAAAATTCTTATCCCTTCTTTGAAGCAACTGTGGTGGAATATTTTTTTTTTTTTCAACCACAGGTTCAGCCACAGCCCAGTGCCTGTAGAGTAATTCAGCGTTACAGGTTTTGTTGCTAAGATATAAACTTGAGTTGTGAAGTACTTCGCATGGAAAGCGATGTCTCAGATTTTCCCATAAAGGCTTATGAATTGCTATAAAACTCGAGAGCTGTTAAAGCGTACTTGTAGAAATGTTCAACATGTATTTTTTCTTACACAGAACAATACTGAATTGTATTAAAATACCAGTTGAATAAAACTTAATAGCTGGGCAAAGGATTAAATGTGATTACCTGAATATACGCAGTTAGATTTAATATATAAGTGACAGCGTTGCTGACTCTCAGTCTTATGTTTTTGATTATCGGCCAGAGTAAGCTTATTCACCTTTGTTGGTACAGCAGCGAGTAAAAGGAAGATTGAACTGTTTTGATTACGTTGCAAGGCTGCACATAACCTCAAAATGAAGAAACTGAACTTGAATAAATCTTAGCATGCTTGCTATTAATGTCAGTTATGTGTCCATGTCAACCAGACATGCTGCTTTCTCTCTATGCTCTATCTCTAGCTAATCGGAGCATTGTGTGTTCATTCATATACTAGGTTTTAAATATTTCGAATAAATAAAAAATATTTTAGTAAAGAAATCGGATCTATTTCTCATAGCAAAACTGGCTGCGACAGTTCTCAATCTCTTGACCTTTTGTCTAAATTATATCATATGGTACAGCAAACCTGTTGCTTACATTTAAAGACCCCGTTGTCTTTCCTGTCTCACATATAACATTCCCGTCTGCCTAAGCTCAATAAAATATAACTGTGTTTCAGTAATCATGATAACTCACCCTGAAGCTATTTGAGGATGCTGATGTATAATCTGCAATTGATTGATTGAATATGTGATTATCTATTTAAGTGCAAAAAGTGTTCAAGCTTTTTGAATGAATGACAAAATAACGTGTCTCTAATGTTTTAACGAAAGCAAATGAAACTGAAAAGGGAACTATGTGCCTTTTTACTGACATTACTGTCAGCATTAGTTTCTTTTGTTTTTTCATTTATTTATTATTATTATTGTTTTTGTTTTTTTGCCAAGCCAATAGCCATTAAACCTTGACCTTCTAAACTGATTACAGCGTCTGACCTTTTCCTCATCAGGAACACCCTGTTGTCCTGCCTATACTTGTTAGTGAATTGATCCTTACTTATCCACTCATCCATATTGTAGGTTTTTATTTTTTTATGGAAAAAACTTACTTTAATATGAAGTTTGAGTCCATTATCTAGTGAAATATTTGTGATTATGTTTTTTTTTACCCATTTACTGTCACTGTCAAGATAAAACCAAAAATAATTGTGCAAGTGGTGAAGTGAAAAGAAGTTTTGCCTGTAAATAGAGAATGCAGTAAGTATAGCATGCACTAATGAGTTCATAGACTGAAGGTTATATACAGATTTTATTTTATATACTATAGTACGTCGTATCGTTGCACAGTTCACAGCTTGTTAACAATACAGTAACCAGACAGTGTCGTGTGAGCACAGAGCAAAACACACATCAAGATTTGATCTTCATTTTGGTTGGTATTTTACAGCTGCTTCAATGACTCATCCATAATACATCATCAGCAGTGACTAAGAAAGTGCATGCAAAATGTCATCGAGAGCAGTGTGGTTTGTTTACTGTATCATCCTTTTTCTAGCTAGATATGCCCTTGGAAACTATGGGGAAGAAACTAAGAGTAGATACACTTGAGCACTCATTGTCTAATCAAAGCACAAATTATTCAATAGTGCAGTCGAGTGAATTTTTGTTTCTTCTTTGAAAGGAAGAGTTTATTACTGTATACCATGGTCGGTATTTCGAAGCAATACAGCATGAGCAGGTAGCACATCACAGACTTAAAAGAAAAGCAAAAGTCTGTCTTTGTCTGCACTTATGCAATAGCTTCCCTCACATTATTCTTATTTTTATTATGGGCACTGGCAATGATCATTTAGCCCAAATATCATAACCAAATGTAATGTCAAAAAGTAAATGCCCTTAACACTGAATAATAACTGTGATACTTGTGGAAGGTGTAATTATTATGGCTCTCAAAAGGAATCATACTAAAGAGTAGACAGGATTCATCTTTATTTACTTATGGCATGTAATTCTATGATATTATGTTTGTTCAGAATCTTCCAGGATTTCTAATGGAGTGAGATCCATTTTGTTGTATATCTGATGAATAAAGTCAGAAAAAAAAAAAAAGCAGTATTTGTGCAGTAAAAATTTGAAGGTTGATCCTCCCACTGATTCGGTTACAAATTATCGTTTTGGTGTCGTCTTGACTTTGTACCCTGAACATGTAAAGTAAGGATTCTGCTTTTTTCTTCTTAGAGGACGAAGGCCCTGTCTTGCCGCAGGCAGTCTGCTCCTTCCTTGGTCATCAGCAAAGCACTTACCAGATCCAGAACAATATCCAGGTATGGAATCTGTGTGCCGTATTCAGAGTTGGCAAATTAAGTTCAAAGGTAATGTCAATATTTACGCAGGGAGAGTCTTTTACATGTACACTCGGGTTATGTTCGTGCTCAAGTTGATTTTCAGGGCAGCCCATTCACTAAAAAAAAAAAGTAAGACCCTGCTTTTTATGACGGCGGATTTTTCTTCAGTAGAGGTGACTAAAGTGAGATTTTCAGCTTTGTTACATAAAAGCAAGCTGTAAAAAAAAAAAAAAAAAATATATATATATATATATATATATATATTTATATTTAGGATGTAAAGTGTAAATGAGAAGATAGAACCCATTCAAATAAACATCAAATATCAGTTCGCTATATTGCAGTCTAAATATTCCTTCTTGTTAAACACATACAAATCTGATTCATGTTTAATTATTAAAGCAATCTCAGTCTCACAAGGAAATGTGCCCACTGTGATCATTTGCCGTCGGATTTTCCTGTATTGCCGTCAAGTTTAATATATTATATATTGTGAAAATAACATTGTTTGACCAAAATATCAAGAAGGAACTCAACGATCTTTTTTCCCAAATCATGTTTGTGAGTACAGAGCAGGTTTTTTTTTGTAAATGTAGTATGCTTTGAACGGGTAAATGTTTAATGCAATAAGTTTATGTGCATCAAGAGATAACACAAACCGCTCTGCTCAGAAATGAAAGCCCATCCTCACCGAATGCACACTATATCACTGAATTGATCTGATGTTTTTATAAGGTCATTTTCGAGAACTCAGCTCTGGCTGAGGTTTGCAGTGCTACTTGATAAGCTAGAGATATTACACATGCAATTAAAGATGCATATGTAACCAGATATGTGAGTAATAGATGTGTTTTTTTTTATATATATTAAGTTATATTATATAAAATTATTATTATTATTTTTATGTCTACACTAGCTACCTTTAAAAGTGTACAAGGTGTTTTGTTTTGTTTTTGTTTTGTTTTTTTGTTTTGCTGGCAGTTTATGTCAAGAGACAACATTATAATAATAAACTATTAACCCATAAAGTCGTTTTGCATGACCTTCATTTGCATATGCTTTGATATTTTATAATGCAATAATATGTTTATGCAGCATGATTATGAACGTAGTGTTGCCGCTTTGCAGATCCAGGGTACTGGATACTAAACTCAGGTTACTGTCCTTGTGAACTTTTGCATGTTCTCCCTGGATCTGCCTGGTTTTCCTCTCGGTTCTCTGGTTTCCTTTCACCTCCATGCTATGATAAATTGCCATCAAGGGTGTGAATGAGTGTATTATAGTAACTCTCTCTTAGCGTTTTCTGGTTAGGTACTAGTTTCACTGTGACCCAGAAGATAATATTTCACTGTTTTGATCAAATTATATGAAAAGCATTAACCAATACTGATTAATTAATCGTTTTCTATTAAAATAAAACTTGTTTTCCATGTCTCCTATTTGGGTTTGGGTTGTTTTTGATGTAAATTGCTGACATTATGAGCGAGTAATGCTTGCATATACAAGTACACATTTCAGCTGTCAACTATTTTATTAGATCTTCTTAAGGGACAATACTATAGAAATTAAACTTGGATATATTTTAGTGTAGTCAATGTGCAGCTTGTATAGCAGTACAGATTTACTGTCATCTAAAAATAACTCAACATACAGCCATTATTCTGCAAATACTGTAGATGGCAACAAATTGAGTACACCCTAACTGATAACAGCTGTATGTCATTTAACTGTGCAAAGCCACATGTATTATTCTTGTTGATGTTTGTGTCTGCTTGATAGAACCATACAAATTTGTGTATCTTGTATTTGAGCAGTTAAAACGTTGTGCTTTGAAGTCAATATGTTCAACATGGAACCTCATGGTAAAGAGTCTCTGAGGATTTGAGAATTAGAATTGTTGCTCTCCAGAAAGATGACCAGGCTATCAGAAGATCAGTAACACCCTGAAACTGAGTTACAGTACAGTGGTCAGGGTCATACAGAGGTTTTCCAAGACTGGTTCCACTCGGAACAGACCTCACAAGGGTCAATCAAAGAAGTTGAGTCCTCGTGCTGTGCGTCAGGTGCAGAAGTTGCCTCAGAAAACAGACACATGAGTGCTGCAGCATTGCTTCAGAGGTTGCAGAAGCGGATGGTCCGCTTGTTAGTGCTCAGACCGTACGTCGCACACTGCAACAAGTCGGTTTGCATTGCCGTCTGAACCCTATTGAGCACCTGTTGGGCATCCACAAGCGGAAGGTGGAGAAGCACCATGTCTGTAACATCCAGCAGCTCCGTGATGTCATTATGGAGGAGTGGAAGAGGATCCAAGCAACAACCTGTGCAGCTCTGGGTTCCCTCTTGAGTCTGGTTCCTCTCAAGGTTTCTTCCTTATGCCATCTGGGGGAGTTTTCCCTTGCCACAATCGCTTGCTCATCAGGGACAAACTTAAAGAACATCTTATTCATTTTGATCACCACATTATCTGTGTAAAGCGCTATACAAATAAAAATGAATTGAATTGGATAACAATAGTGTTCACACAAAATATTGACAATTTGGACAGTTTTGACATGTTTCCTTAGGGTGGACTCACTTTTGTTGCCAACTATTTTGACAATAATGGCTGTATGTTGAGTTATTTTTTAGAGGACAGTAAATCTATAATGCTATACAAGCTGCACATTGACTACTCTAAAATATATCCAATTTTTATTGCTATAGTATTGTCCCTTGAGAACATGTACTAAAAATGTTTGCTGAAATGTGAGGGGTGTACTTACATTTGTGAGATACTGTATATACTTTAGCATAGTGAGTTAATGATGGACTTGCTCAATAATTGGTTTTTATTTAATATCTGTTTATTTTTTAGTAGTTTTATTTTCTCTCTTGTTTGAGTTTAATTTTTAATTGTATATGCCATTGTGTGAAAACGTTATGTTTTATTTAAAAAAAAATTCAAATCAATTGATCGGCTCCTCTAACAAATGAGATTCCTATTAAAAATGAAATTTTAATACAGTGACGTAACATTGCTTTGAAGATGAACTTGAAACTGAGTTGCCATAAAGGAACTAACATTCTCATGGTCTCGTGTCCTAGAATGACTTGGTCAGCATTTTCAACAGTAGTTAAGCTCCTCACAAAGATAATTCTAGGGGATATAAAGGCTAAATATAGTCCTTAGGCCTTTATACACTGGAAGAGAATAACCTTGTTAAAGCAGCACTGGATGTTTGGTCACTGTTTGTCACATACTGTACATTTGACCCCATAAGCACACAGTAATGATGGTAAACGTGTTATTAAAGTCATTTTGTTGCTTGCTGAGTTGTGAATATATGGGATAATTGTTTACGCTCTAAATATAGATCGTGTAGTTGTGTAAATTGGGTGCATTCTATATATAGGGGAAAATTGTGTAAGTTCTAAATATAGGGGGAAATTGTATAAGTGGATATTTAAATGGTTACGCCTTTTGCTTTATATTTAAATTCTGGGAATGCTAATACCAAACAGCTACAAATTACAATATCGAGTTGGAACTAAATTCTTCAGGGTGGCATGAGGACGATTAGTGACTTCTAATTTAGAGTGACCAGGGCCGTAATCCGGATTTGTAAACATGTTTACCGGTTGCACCCACATGTCTTCTGAAACCCCTATTTAGATACTTCGCATGTTGTAAATGAAAATATGTTTTGAGCCCAGCGCACGTGCCATATTCATCTAATTCACGGTACAGAGTTCAACGGAAGTAAGAATCTATTTAGGTGGTGTTTTGTTTTGTTTGCTTTCTTGACAGTGAGTCATGTGTAAATATTACTTGGAAGCTGGTTCGGCTACAGCAGCAAAGTAGAAATCTGGTCCGTATTCTGTATCCTGGGGTTTTTCATGATCATTTCAAACGCTATAAAGTGAGATGGACATGTCTACCTAAATAAAGATGTCTTCAACGGAGTATTCAACATAACCTTAAATCTCATGGTTTGCTGCATATTTAAACCAGTGCACATTTAAAACTGTGGTTACGTAATTACTGATTTCCATTTTGCTGTTGTTTCTCAGGGATAACAGTCTCTCTCCGGTCAGCCCAGAGACATGCCTACTGGTACAATCATTTCTTAATCCTTCAAGGATGTTTATTGGCCATGTATATGCCCAGCTGAAGACTGGTTTGCAGACCCAGGAAAGGCATATGTTTCTTTTTACTGACATCCTACTCATCAGCAAAGCCAAGTAAGACCTATATGCCGGGAACATATCAATATTATAATAAATGCTTAATTCAATTCTGCTTCAGGCTTCAATCATTTGTTAGTGTTAAAATGGGGAATGGGCAAAGTAAATGTGTTACATAACTTTCACAATTTATTTAGCTCAAACCCATACTGAGCTTCTTCGTACACTGTAGAATGATTAAAAGAAACAATGCCATTAATATGTATTGTACAATTTGGCAACGTAAATGAAAAAGGCTGTTTTTTCTTTTGTTATTATTGTTATCCATGTTTCACTGAGTAGAGCAGTCAAGAAAACGTATGAGCTGAAACGCCCATGTATGGGAGTTACCAGTGAGTGCTTAATGGTGGGAAGAATTGGGCCATTCCTCCACCCTTTTTCCTCCCTTGTTTAATTGTGTCTCATAGGATCAAGTGGCCCACATCCTCCTTCCTTTTCCTGTAGTGTCTCACATAGCCAGAGGGTCCTTCTCAGTAATTACCACCCAAAGCGCCAATTAACTCGATCTGAAGCAGAGCTTGGCATCAAAGCCAATGCAGCCACTGTGAAGTTGGCAGTGCAAGGCTTATCCATTCGAACGTTCTCTTAATGTTGACCTATCATTATTGTCAGTTTAGTGTGGTTCTGACCTATATTTAATGTGTCATGTCTAGTCCCATTTCACGTTCTTGTGTAAAAAAAAAAAGGGGGGACGTTTAAAGTCAGTAGATTTGATTCTGAAAACATGTTAATAACCATGATAAAAGGCAATAACTAATATATAAATAGAGTTGTGTTCAAGCTATAATAGCGGTGCTATGCAAGATTTTCTCAAACTGATAAATTGAGATTGCTTCATGACAAAATTCAATATCAAACAGCATTCAGTTAGGCATCACTGCTATGAATGCAATGTCGAAATGTATATCTTTGAGGAAATACCAGAAATCAACCATCTTGGCTTGATATCTAAGATTCTCCTAGATGTAAACTCATTTTCTTGGGTGAATGAAATGAACAAAACAGAAAAACAGAAAAATACTATATATATATATATATATATATATATATATTCTATAAATAGCAAAGTAGCAAAAGTGGTTTTAGTTATTCATTTTTATTTAATAGCAATGATTCAAGCAAGCTCAAAATCAGTAACCCAAGTAATGACTGTAAAAAAAAAAAGGATATAAAAACCCCCTTGTGTTTGGAGATAGTAGCAGTGCAGTTTCATTATCAGTCATGTTTGCCACTGTGACAGTCCAGCTACAGAAAGCATTGCATTTTAAATGTTTGCACCAGTGCACTGACTCATTTGTCTCTTATTCTCTGCTATGCTATTTTCATAATTGCTAACTTGTAAGAGCAACTCATAAAGAGTTACCAATAGTTTAAAAAAAATCACATTAACTTTAAGATTGGTTAATAGGTATGCATTAAAAAAGGGAACTCCAAGTATGCACTTAGTGATCTGCTAGAACACAAGCTTTTATTGGTCATTACCAAACAGTGGATAACTTTTGCCTAATACTTGCAGCTAACATGGTTTCTTTCACACACCATGCACAACATGTGTACAGATTTAATCAACATTGACAGTAGATGGATTGGCTACACTAAATTTCCCCTAAGTGCAGACGAGCGTGTGAAAATCTATGTGCATGGCGTATTCCTAGTTTATTTTTGGCCCTGGATCTATTGCAACCTTGACCAGGATAATGCAGTTACTGAAAATAGATGAGTGAACTAACATGTTAGTTTACATACAATCTTTACTTACAAGTCGTGTTTTATGAACAGATCTTCAACCAACTTTAAGCTGAAGGCACAGACACGAGTTTGTGAGATGTGGATAGCAAACTGCATGGAAGAAGTGTGTGAGGGGAGTACATGTCTTGACAAAAGCTTTGTGATGGGTTGGCCGACTTGCAACTGTGTAGCTACCTTCAGGTATGGTATAAGCTATTCTTTTTACTACCCATTATTCATCAACAGAGGCCAAATACAGAAACATATTCTGAAAACCATTCAACCCCATTAAAAAACAGGCTGCATTTATAAGAATATGCTTGTAATATACACTCAAGATTCTCTCTGGTACAGACATAGTTTGTATGCAAATGCAGGGTTTTATTGAATAAAGCAGACAAAGCCAAAAAAATCAATAGATAGCGAGCACATCAATTCAGAGCAGGTCAGAGCCAGAATGTGTTTACGCAATCAAAATGCTTATAAACATAGCTATTGGAGTGCTAGGATCAAGACTTTGTAAAGCCTCAATGAAAGTCTGGTTTATTTATAGCGAGTGTGCTTATTGAGAACAGTTGTGATTAGCAGTTCAGGGAAACCGAGTGAGGTAGTGGATCCTGTAACCAGCTGTTTGAGCATTCTGAGAAATAAGATTTGTGTATTTATACAAGGATTAGACAATATATAGTCTTTTGATTTGCTCACTCTCTCTGCCAAAATCACTTAAAAGTAGATCATTTCTTTATTATTTGTTATACTTCCAGTGCTTTCGACTTAGAAATATGTATGTATTCATGAGTTTGAGTTAATTTAGTTAAAAAACTAAATTAAGAGTGGGGGGGATATCCAAATGCAGTAACATTAGGGCATTCATTTTCTTGGCCGATTAAATTGAATTCTCTTGTGGTATGTCCCAGTACATCACTCTATTTATGTTTTCTTTGATGATGCGTAATGTCCCATTAATGTTTTATGAGAAGCTCCTCCCTCATCCATAGTTCAAATTCACAGTGCAGGGTATATAGTTGAAACCTTTCTTTGTTCAAACATGATAAGCTGAAGTGGAAGAGTTTTAGGTTTAGTTTAAAGAGTTTTATTAAGTCTGACTGATGAATATATTGTAAGATTTGTATGTGCTTTTAAAAAATTCCATTCCACATTTATATATATATATATATATATATATATATATATATATATATATATATGTGTGTGTGTGTATATTAAGTGGACTTGTTTATTCAGCTTGCACATTTTTTTAATGCCATAACCCTATAACCTTCTACTTGTTGTTCCTTTACAACAGTGTCTGCACATTTTTTTCAATGCCATAGCCTTAGAATCTATCTATCTATCTATCTATCTATCTATCTATCTATCTATCTATC
>JAAIIK010000020.1:6274149-6284470 GCA_014706435.1 Silurus glanis
TCTCTCTCTCTCTCTCTCTCTCTCTCTCTCTCTCTCTCTCTCTCTCTATTTTTATCTCCCTCTCTCCTTCTCTCTCAATTACAGAAATGTTATTTTACTGGGAAACCGGAAAGTGTAATTCCCCTGTCCCAAATACTTTCCTAAGCTGAAAAACTATTACACAGCACTTACGAGTGACACTCCTTCCATAAATGTTAAAGAAATAAATGCCAATCAGCGATTATTTGCAGTGCATCCAGAGAATATTCACAGCACTAAACTTTTTCCACATTTTGTTATGTTACAGTCTTATAACAAAATAGATTAAGTTCATTATTTCCCTCAAAATTCTACAAACAATACCCCATAATGACAACGTAAAAGAAGTTTGTTTGAAATCTTTGCAAATTTATAAATAAAAAAAAAAACTAAAAAAAATAATGTACATAATTATTCACAGCCTTTGCCATGACACCTAACATTGGGCTCAGGTACTTCCTGTTTGTACATGATTTGAAAAGGTACACACCTGTCTATATAAGGTCCCACAGTTAACAGTGCACACCATAGCACAGACCAAGCCATGAAGTCCAAGGAATTGTCTGTAGACCTCTAAAACATGATTGTACTAAGGCACAGTTCTGGGGAAGGAGAAAAAGAAAAATGTCTGCAGCAATGAAGGTCCCAGTGAGCATAGTGGCCTCTGTCATCTGTAAAAATTAAGAAGTTTAGAACCACCAGGACTCTTCCTAGAGCAGACAGCTCGGCCAAACTAAACGCTCGCGTGAGAAGGGCCTTAGTCGGGGAGGTCTCCAGCGTTTCTCTGTGGAGATAGGAAAAGCTTCCAGAAGAACAACCATCTCTGCAGCACTCCACTAATCAGGCCTGTATGGTAGAGTGGCAAGATGGAAACCACTCCTCAGTAAAAGACACAGGACAGCCTGCCTGAAGTTTGCCAAAAGCCACCTGAAGGACTCTCAGACCATGAGAAACAAATACTGAACTCTTTGGCCTAAACGGCAAGCTTCATGTCTGGAGGAAACCAGGCACCGCTCATCACCTGGCCAATACCATCCCTACAGTGAAGCATGGTGGTGGCAGCATCATGCTATGAGGATGTTTATTTGCGGGAGGAACTGTGAGACTAGTCAGGATCAAGGGAAAGATGAATGCAGCAATGTACAGAGACATCCATGATGAAAACCTGCTCCAGAGCAGGACCTCAGACTGGGGCGATGGTTCATCTGCCAACAGGACAACGACCCTAAGCACACAGCCAAGATAACAAATGAGTGGCTACAGGACAACTCTGTGAATGTCCTTGAGTGGCCCAGCAATCAGAGATTTTCAGAGAGATCTGAAAATGGCTGTGCACTGATGCTTGAGAGGTTCTGCAAAGATGAATAGGAGAAACTGCCCAAAATAGATGTGCCAAGCTTGTTGCATCATACTGAAAAAGACTTGAGGCTGTAATTGGTGCCAAAGGTGCTTCAACAAAGAATTGAGCAAAGGCTGTGAATACTTACTGTATGGAAATGTGATTTTGTTTTTTTGTTTTTTCATTTTTTATCTTTAATACTAAATTGAATTTTAGTATTTATACCAAAAATGAATTTAATCCATTTTGGAATAAGGCTGTAACATAACAAAATGTGGAAAAATTGAAGTGCTGTGAATATTATATTTTTAACTTTGTTAATCTGTTCATTATTATTCCAAGACTATGTGGAGTGTCTGCACACAAAGGTTCCTGTATATGAACTGTTACTATAGAAACAGTAATGTATTGAACGTTAAAGGTTTAACATTCAACAGTGCAGTGGTATAATAAGAATTATACTACTACTACTATTAATAATAATAATACAAATAAAAATAGCCTACATTGAGTAATACAATTGTTTGGCTATGGTAAGAACCATACTTGGGTTTTTTTTCTTGTGGCAGGACATTTTTTAAGAGTTTTCCCAAGCCAAATTTTTATTGACTAACTGAATAGTTTGAGTAGTAATACTGATAGAAATGTTGGCGCCTTCAAGAATACATGAAGATGACTGATGATGAGCATTTCAGTTGAACAGTTCATGTACACTTATTACAATGACAGTTCTCAGGATCAGCTAACAGGAATTCCAGACTTTCCACATCTGGAATGTTCAGTAAATAATATAGTCCATAATGTATATCAGACTTTATTTTCTCTCTCTGCAGGACATGCTAGTGTTTCTGTTCCAAGAAGGGCCTTTCACTAGGGGAATTTTCCGGCGCTCTGCTGGGGCCAAAGCCTGCAGGGAGCTGAGAGATAAACTGGACTCAGGAATCCAGGTTGTTCCTCTGAGTCGACAGTCCATCTTTGTGATTGCTGCTGTCCTGAAGGTAAGTGTTATACTGTGAAACATTGCCAAATTGCTGTTGCCAGATTATCAGAACAGATTAAGTTTATTGTGCACCATGGTTGCTAATCATCCCCTCTCGATTTGTTGCTAGCTGTTGTGTAGCCATTTGATGTCTTTCCAGGAATCAGTCTCTGTTTATGAAAATGGATCATATGCATCCCACATGTTGAGGTCATTTCATTTTAGAAAAAGAGCAAGTCAATACTGTAATAGCAAACAGATAATGTCTCTGATTTTTGTATTGAAATTGTGAAATGCAGGCATTCATTCAGGAACATTCATCCATATATTATAGAAATGATTCATTCGGCATGTTTTAGTACTGTAATTATGAGTGGTGTGATGATGTTATAGATTTTCAGTCTAGATTTTGAGTCTGATAAATGGAGAAATACTACATGATGATATTGAATAATGTTGACAGGTGGCCCATCTTACTTTATACAGATTATTCTATAATGTTTTGTAATTTAATATATTAAACCTCTGCAAAAAAATTATTTTGCAAGACATTATTTTGCAAGACATTATTTTGGTCATAGTGTCTCTGTGAACATCATCCCACTTATTAGTTCCTGTGCCTGAGACAAATTCATTCTTTTGTGCATTTACTATTTGGTTTGGCTTATTTTGACAATTAAACCAATCAAACCAGAAAGCAAAAACAGCAGCTGAGCGTGGTGTACATGAAGCCGATGCTATATAAAGAAATTACAAAAGTAATCAAAGAAAATTGAAAAGATCTATTCAACATTTTGTGTATTTTAATATTACTCAGGGTTTTATGTATTTTTTTTTTATTAATTCATTTATTTATTAAGTTTGTTGGTTGAAATGTTTGAAGCACACAAAAAAAACCCCACCAAAACAAAAATCATGTCATGTTTACTTCCTAGTTGGTGGATTCAGGGCCAAATTGATTTCTCTCTGCAGTCAAACTACTCTTGGAACAGGACTCTGACGATCACAGACTGATTGTTCTCACCTGCCCCGATAACCAAATTTTATTTGAACCCCTTATAAAATTGATCAAAACACCATAACAGTTTATCTGTTGTAAACTCTTTGCAAGCCTAAACCCAATCTAACTTTATAGTTCTGCCAAAATTTGTATTTGTCTATCTCTGTGTATCTAATGTAGGACTTCCTGCGCAGCATCCCAGGCAGTCTGCTGTTGTCAGATCTCTATGAGAAGTGGATGGCCACCATGGATTTGTCTGGTGAAACAGAGGACAGTCAGTTAAAGGCCATTCAGAGGTACAATGAATCTAAAATCAGAGCCAGAAATCCAGCATTAATATAATATGTCAGTAAGCTTATTTGACCTTTTATTTTATTTTTCTTTCAGCTTGGTGATGTCACTTCCTTCTGAGAATGTCCTACTCCTAAAGCATGTGTTGGCAGTGCTCTACAACATTCAGCTCCATGCCGACGACAACCAAATGAATTCCTTTAACCTGTCCATATGCATTTCTCCTAGTATGCTCTGGTCCCCAGGTCCTAGCACCCCTGAGATGGAAGAAGAGGGTACCAAAAAGGTAGGTTTCACCCATTAAGAAAATTTATCCTAATGACAAGAAAATGTGGAATTAAGTTGTATTTTTTTGTTTTGTGCTTGTAGACACAGTATATATACAATAGTTGGCATTTCAATGGTCCTTTAATTATTAGAATGTGGTAGCTCAGTGGATAAGACATTCCAAACAGTGGTCAGAAGTTTAAATCTAAGCACCACCAATTTGCCAATGGTGGGCCCTTGAGCAAGGCCTCTAACCCTCAACTCCTTAGTTATATAAATGATACAATTGTAAGTTGCCCTGGATAAGGGAGTCTTCCACATAGAAAAATTGCTAATTTAATGAAATTGGTATAGTCTCTTATCTCTTATGTAAGGACAGTCTTTCACACATTTTGTTTTTGGATGTCTTTTGTGTTCACTGGGAACTATTTCAAGCATTTCCTTTAGATTCTTGAGGTCAGTGTCATTTTATCATTATCTCTCTATGATGGAGCTCCCAAGTCATTCAGTTTGTTTGGATATGCTTGTGGCAGCCTGTGTGTTGCCATCCAGGCCCCAAAAATGTAGATTTCAACATTCCCCAATAACACTGATCGTGTCAACATTGGCTTAAAGGCTGCCAAAGTAAACCACCGCAATCGCAATCCAAACAGAATTTGTTTGCGTAGGTTTTATTGTAGTAGTAATGTTTTCTATTTTAGAGGGATAATAAGAATCTTGGTATTTTACTCTGCAGCTCTTATTTGGCTCTATAACTCTGATGCATACAATTACATACTGAGTGATAAACATCTGTCTAGACTTTAATGAAATAATAATGAGTTGTTTTGCCTCCTTACAGAAATATAAAAGGCTATTTTAGATGTGTTTAAATGTTGAAGATATTATATAATGTTGTGGTTGGGCCTATTTCACTAGCACTGGTAATATAATGTCATATTTCAGTGTTATCTCAGTTCAATTCAGTGGTATTTGTATAACGCTTTAAACAATGAAGCTTGTCCCAAAGCAGCTTTACAGAATTATATCGATTACAAATATACATTTTTGCATCAGAAATTAGACCCTACAATTTTATCCCTATTGAGCGAGCCAGTGGCAACAGTAGCAAGAAAAAATTCCCTGAGTTGGTATGATTTCAAGAGACCTTGAGAGGAACCAGACTCTAAAGGAAACCCATCCTAATCTGGGTGACACCGAAAGTCCATTCATTATAGTTTTATCATTTTTGAGGTTATCAAATGTTCACAGATAGACACTTGAATGCAAAACTGTTCATGGCAATTGCAGCCCTAAGCCATTATGCAGTTTATATTAGTTTATACTCTTTATATTATATTATACATATTATATTGTATTTTATTGTTTGTATCCGGCACATACTAACAAAAGACGTTTTTACAGTCTGATATGATGGCACTTTGGTAGGAAACTAAAATCACAAATTATTTATACACAACCATTGAGTAGAAGCGAAAAAGCAAACTGGAGGAAACCTAGTCCAGGTTGATCTCACAGCCTAAAGCAGCTTGAATCAGTAAATAAAGTATATTATTACTTATTATTGTTTACTGGCATAGTGGAGGGACATGCAAGGAGGACTATACATCAATTAGATTTTTAGGCAATATGGTTCTATCAAAATGAACATAAAATTACTCTACTTTTTATGATTTGCATTATGATTATGATTCAAATGAGACATCAAATGATGTTTTGAGACCTAGGATTGACCTGCCAATTAACACTTTTGTCATGTCTATTTGAGAGCTACACTATGATTACATGGCTACACGGGATCTTGAGTTGACAACTGATCAAGTGCAGAAAAAAGAAAAGTGTGGATTTATAAGATGGGGTCATTTCCTTCTAGAACTATAATGTTACTTTTTATTTAGATTCTAGTGTAGCTATCATGAATGTATTCTAAAGGAAATGAATTACTGGCAACATGGCTAGGTGGATTAACTATCCTTAATTGGCCTAGGTGTAAATGTGTATGTTCCTGGATCTCATTCATGTTGTTTTCTTGGTTAATGCGCAGTTTTCCCAATAGGCTCAAATTCCAGTGGCATCCTGACCAGGATAAAAAGGTTATGGAAGATGTAAGAACATGGAAAAATAACTAATTCATTTAATTCAATCTTTGTTTCAGGTCTGTAACTTGACACGGGTAATGATTGAAAATTGCAAAGAAATAATGGAAGAAGATGTGACCACACTATTTGATGGTTTTCCTCAGAGCTGCAGTCATAGATCGGGTAATGAAATCTCACTCTAATGGTACAGAGTTTGTGCAACGCGATTCTGTCAAACTAAACTTTTTCCATTTTGCCTTGCAGATGTGTCTTCGTATCAGATGACTGACTCCTCTTATGATAGTCTTGAGAATGAGCTGAATGATGAATCTGGATCACTTTTTCAGCACATGCAGAGATCACGAGGCAAGCCAGACAGTTGTAGCTATGACTCAGTGCTCACACTAAGTGACTGTGACCTGGATCAAACTGACACTGACCACGGCATCACCATAAACCCACACCTTTTACTCCCATCACTGGCCAGCTCAGCAAAAACAACCCCAGCTCTAAGGCCATCCACTTCTCACCTGCTTTCTCCTTGTAAGGAACCGTCTTTTCCTAAGGGTGTTCGTCAGCTGAGACGTTCCTCTGAGCCTGCCATTTGGAATTCAACTTCATCATTGACCAGGTACCTAGAACGCAGGGAACACCGAAAGGGCAGTTACGAATCAATGACAAACCAAGGAAGAAGTGATGTGGATGTAGACCTTGGGGTTGATTTATACACATTGAGGCTAGAGAAAAAGTGTGATCCTAGTCAGAATGAGAGGAATGTCCCTCATCAACCAAAAGAGAAACTGAAACCTTCACCTCTGCATTTAGATACCAGCTGTACAAATCTCTGCTCCCCTGGGACTTCACCAGTACATTCTTCAGTGAGCTCTCTGGACAGTGCTTCCTCTCAGCACTCTGCTGACTTCAATAAACAATGCCCTCTTATAGTAGGTGGCATCAAGGCATCAGTGAAATCTTCTCCCAGGTCCCCTGGCATTGTGTCTGAAACTTCTCCCGGTCCAACCATACCTTCTCCCAAGGAATATCCACCTAAAGAGAAATTAGACTGGAGCCATTTAAGGATCAGTCATGGGCTACATCCAAATACCTGGCTTAAGAAAGACCACAGACTTTCTTTGTCTAAGGGAGGCCTGGACGACAAGGACATTGGTGATCCACTCCTCCATTCTGAGCATTTATCCAAAACAGGCCTTAGCAAGGAGAAGAGAGTTCAGGAGCCAGGTATTCCACATGTTAGAAAAAGATCTACCAGCCCACTTTGCAATGAAAAACCCATGCTTGAAACACAGCATTCCAGGTCAGTTAATTCATCCGCCTTGGAAAAAACACTAACAGTGAAAGAACTGAGAGAGATTCACAATCAGGCATATTCACAGAGTCAACAAACTCATGTGCAGAAGTACTCTCAGAAAAGCACACCAGGAGATAATACCGGCAGTTTGCCACAGTCTCTGTTCTATGGCCAAAGTGTCCACCGCTTGGCCTTGCACAGAAAGAAATCGTACTCTCTCATTCCTGTCGAGGAGAATTCCACTGTAGCTCCTCTGCTTCAACGTAGAGCATCTGAACCTGGACAGACTCTCGGGATGGATCGGCAGATATCAAAAAGTCTGGAGCATATCCACAGGCAGGCTGTAGAAACAAAAGACACATATTCTGACCCCTCTACTCGTGGATCTAAAATGTCTGACCTGGAGCAAGATGATAAGTATAGTAATCCTAATTTTGGCTTGTCACCTGCTGCCACAAAGGCTGTACGGAACTACTTCTTTTGGCAAGGAGGTGAAGATACCGAGAGTAATCTAAAGAAGAGTCAGGAAGTGGCATTGGCTGTTGTCCATAGCAAACGAGAGTGGAACAGGAGGTGTAGTGACACGCAGCTGGAAGACTTTGAAAAAATGCTTTTCTCTGAGGAATCTTATGTTTAAGTTCATAGGTTCTAATGCAGTATTTCCCAAATTCACTCTATGCATAGGCATCTGATTCACTATGATGTTTGTGGTAAATGCAATTGTGTTTTGAACAAAAAAATAATCAATAGATTTTAATTGTGTAGAGAAATGTAGGACTAGATTAGGAAGACACATCCCTAAATACAGTCAGCTCCAGAATGAATGGTGCCTGGATGGTGGTAAAGATGGGTATAAAACATTATGAAAGATTTTGTGATTAATTAATAACCAATAACCAAAATATGATTCATAGAAAATCTTCATGCAGGACTTTCTGTTTCATTGGGGTATAAACATGAAGTGACTGAATCAAATACTTTAGTCATGAGAAAGATAAACGTATTCATGAGTGAAATTAGACAAAATAATGTGTTGGCCTTCGTAAAATTAGGCAGTGCCTATTAAAATACCTAGATACCCGAAATACTCATATTAGCGCAATCTAAGAAGATTAAAACAACTTTAGATCCAATGAACCTGTCTGGAGCACAGTGAGGAGTTTAGAGAGGTAACATGGATCACAGTTGGAGTTTTGCAGAAAACAGCTGCATTTAGGACTTTGCAAGTCTCCAAATCTACAATTAGAAGCCAGCTCCATGCCAACAAACTGTCTGGAAGGCTTGCCAGAAAAGAAAAAAAAACTTTCAACTAACCACAAAGTAAGTGCCTGGAGTTTTCTTGATGCTACTGGAACTTCAACTGGAACATGTGTACTAGGATGAGATGAGAGAGAAAAAATTCTGGAAAAAAGGCATTTTGGCAACAAATATTAAAGGTGGGTTTTGTCTTGCTAAAAGGCAAGTTCCCCAGTATTAAGTATGATGAACACTGTGATGTAGGGCTGCTTTTCATCTCTAGGCCCTAAGAAGCTTGTAAAGATACAGCATCATGAACTACATAAAGTGCCAGGAGCTTTTAAATGAAGATTTGACTTCCTCTCCCGAAAAGCTACAAGTGGATCATGATGGATCCAGGAGGACAATGATCAACACAAAAACTGGCTCAATCACTAAATAATCATGAGTTTGATCTGCCCATTCCAATTCTTTTAAACCAGCTGGAAACCTGTAGGGTGGGATGAAGTGGAGAGTCCACTTGTGGTACCTAGGATCCTGGAGTATCTGGAGAGAGTCTGTATGTAAGAGTGCTTTTAGAATCATTTCTATGTATACTTTATGGTTTAAAGATGACTTAGTGCTGTTGAGTTGTCAAAAGGAGACAAGTTCAAGTACAAAATTCAGGGATGACAGTATCTGATGCATATGCAGTAAAAAAATCACAAGGGTTTTAATAACTTTTTTTTTTTAACCCTTATTTAAAGGGTGCCAGTAATACTGGTCTGATTGTATTATTAAGGTTTTGAAATATCTAATAGCAAATGTGGCCAGGTTGTGTATGCTTACTGTTTCCATACAATAAGTTAAATACTCAGCATTTCTTTACTTTAAAGTTTTAACAGGACAGAAGCTATTATAATTTCTTGCTACAGATGTAAGGTGATTTTTTTGATTATTACAATATTCGGCAAAGAAATGACCCAGAATGAGCATGTATTGTATTACCATTGAAATAACTTTTAATTTAAAAGTTGTGGTAAGTTAAATATATACATAAATTGTGTAAGCATAGTTAATAGAAAATCTATGGGGTGGAAAAACCTTACCAATACTATGTAAAGTTCTTTAAAGGGAATTATTAGTTCAGTTTATTAGAATACATTACTATGGGCTTACAAATTTTGCTTCAATATGATTGAGAGTATTGAAAAAAAAATATATATAAGTAATATGCTTGCTGCTGCAAAGTACAAATTCCTGTGCACAAACAGTGCAGTTATGTAATTAGTTGTCAATAATGTGTAAGAAACATTTTTATTCCTGGCCACAAACATGTTGACGCCTGAGCTTCTGCTTTGGTAGGTGTAAATAATCAGTTATAAATGGTATTGCATTGTATTTGGTGACAGTCAGAGGTTTTGCTTATTTAATAAGATTTAGATGGTGTGTTGAGTCTTTATATGAATTTGCTACTGGGAAGGCTTTCTTTCAGAAAACTAATAAATGAAGGTGCAGTGTGAGAACAGCACATCTGGAAGCCATGTTTCTCATCTGTAGACATAGTGTATATTTATAAAAATCTAAAGAGCAATGTTTAAAGTATATTTTCTTCTCTATTAAGACATATATTCAGATTTTTTTTTTCCCATGGCATTGCTGCCAGTTCTTTATACTCGTATTACCTTATGGCAGGAGTTCTCTCGTTGTACTCTGGAATGCCACTAATCCAAAGAACAAATTGTTTAAATGTGTACAATTATACTGTGTGTATATATATATATATATATATATATATATATATATATATATATATATATATATA
>JAAIIK010000020.1:6284480-6304916 GCA_014706435.1 Silurus glanis
ATATATATATATATATATATATATATATATATATATATATATATATACATACATACATACATACTTTAACATGACCAGTCAAGCCAGTTGTTTAAACTCCCTGATAAATGAAATAGCACTGGTTTGTGATTTCTCTGTAAAGTTATGCTTTAGAGAGAGCCCACGTTGAAAGTCCTGCCTTTTTAGGATGATTATAGAGAACTTTGGGAGCAGACATAACTTATGTGTACATGTTCTGGCCACTTTATTAGGCACATTAGCAAATTCTTGCAGGTATCCAATTGGCCAACCATGTGGCAGCAAGACAATCATGCAGATCCAGGTCAAGAGCTTTAGTTAATATTCACAACAAACATTGTTTTAACCATGGCATGGTGATTGGTACCAGATGAGCTGTTTGGAGTGTTTCAGATACTGCTGATCGCCTGGGAGCGTCACACGCAACAGCCTCAGAACAATTTACACAGACTGGTGTGAAAAACAAAAACCATCCTGTGAGCAACGGTTCTGGTGATGAGAGACAATGACCAGACAGGTCTGAGCTGACAGGAAGTTTATAGTAACTCTTTATACTTGTAGTAAGCAGGGGGAAAAAGCATTTTAAAGCATACATACGTTAAACATTGAGAACACGAAACTATTATGGAGACAGATTTACCGAAACAAGACAGTTGAAGACTGGAAAAATATTTGTGTGAATGAAACCCAGTGTGATCTTTCACCTCATTATATATGTTACAGTATCCTTTCTGGCAGCTTGAATCAACCTCCACAGAACTGTCACTCACTTCTAGTTTTTCACACCAGACTGTTATGAGACTGCTGTGTGTGAAATTCCCAGATCATCAGTTTCTGAAATACCCAAACCAGACCGTACTGGTACCAAAACCCATGCCATGATCAAGCACATTTTTCCTTGATCTGTACTTGCATAATTGTTTGCACCATACTACTGCAACATGATTAGCTGATTAGACAACTGCTGAATGTGCAGATGCTTTTAATAACGAGGACATGAGCGTATGTTTGTATTTGATTTCAGTTGTGACTTAAGGCTCTTAATGCATTTTTGTACATGCCTGTTATGCTGCTGTCTTAAACTACTTGCTATTACAAAACTGCTTTTGTGTTGTGGTTTGTATATTTTAATATATAACACCTGAAATTACGTTTCGCTTTACATAATGAGTGACCCTTAGCCTGATTCTCTATTTTGATTGGCAAAGAACTAATAATACAGTGCTATAGTACTATAATAAAGAACCGTAGTTCAAAACACTCCACTTCTAGACCTTTGATAAGATTTCTTTTTCCTTTAAAATGGATATATCAGTCCTTTAAAGGAGGCACTTCAGTAAACCCTCTCAAATACTTGAGACGCTGCCAAATTCCATCTTACCTAACTAACCTGCTGCTGAACCTTTGAACCGGCCAGAAGAGTACAAACACTCGGCCTGACGCTTTGTCAAAATATTTGTAGTGATGTTAGTGGATGTATTTTCTCGACAAGCTTTAAACATTTTCCATTTGAACTTCTGACAGCGTGGAAGCAGTCTTGTTGCAGACTGAGCTGTTTGAGTTAACAGTTAGGGGTGGATTTTAATAAGCGCTGGCAGTCTTGTTTTCTGGCTTCACCTGGTTCATGATCAGCATTTTTATTTTACTCAGTAAAATAAACAATGCTTGAACTTCTCATATTCTAACAACTGTCAATAAAATATCTGCATAGATGAGAAACACCAGACTTTGGACCTGAAGTAAATGACGATTTTCAACCCATGAGGACAAGCAGGTGTCAAAGCCTCTTGCACCAAACGTTTAGACCTTCATGCCTAGCAACAGAATTTCAAAACATCTCCTTTCACTCAGAACTGCTGACTGTATCAAACCGCTGAGCTACCACATCCCCAAAGGCACATGCAGAAGTGCAAAACACAACGAGCTGCAATGTAATCTTCCATACCACTGCCAAGTTTAGCATGTTTAATCCTAAACCTGTACTTTAAATCTAGTTGATTAAGATATAGTTGGTCAAAATGTGGCCTGAATACGAGAGCAAATGTTTCATTATCAGCAAATCTCTTTTTCCAGTTCCAAGCTGTTCTGAACGTCCAGCAGCGTTCACCCGTTGAATTCCAGAAGCTTGCCTTCAAAGCTGACATTTTCCCCTCACACTGAGCCACTTCCTCTTTCATGCACACTTCAGGGTGTGGCAAGTGACCTATAGTCAGTGGGAGAGGATGAACACAGTAACTGTTCCACTGCAACACTGCTAAAAGCTGTCTTTAGGATGGTCCTCAGAGTAAGAAGGCGTACACTGAATGTTTTTATTGCTCATGTGGGCACTAATAGTTACAAAGACAAAAACCTGACTTTTCCCACCATATGTGGTTCTCAACTGTTACCACAAATTTGGAGGTACACAATGGATGTGGTCATATCCTGTTGCAGCTTCATGCCAGCTCCATGAACATATCCTGTGGGATGAACTGAAAAACTGACTGCACCCCAGGACTCCGCTTTACTAACTGTTACCCTCGTGACTGAATAATCATTGACTTTATAAACAATAGGTTATAAACTTCCAGCACTATGTACAAAAACATTAATAATCTGGCATTGGTGAGGGGAAAAAAAAAAAAGAGTCACATTGAAGTCACACAAAAACAAAATACACACTTTTTTTATGTAATATTTAATTCAAACAGCTTAGTTCTGAGATTCTGAATCAGTCAGTGTTTCAAAAGATTTTCCGGGTTAACGGCATTAATTATTTACACTACGTTTGAGAAATCAATGTCAAAAGTATTAGTATGAGAAATTCTTTTGTATATCATGGCAATACTCTAATCAATGGTGGCGTGTAAGTGCAAAACACATTACAACCCAAACTGACGATAGCAAATTCATTCAAGCATGAAACGTTGTGCTACTCAGCAGTCGCCCTTATGACTTACAATGATCTCATTTCATAAAAGTGTGCTGTTAAGGGTTAATGGTCTTGTTTCAATGTTACTTCTGGGAAGGAGAAATACTTTATTTTGAATAAATCCGCGTTCATTAATGTCACGCACAATGGATCTAAATGACCGGACAAAGCAGCATTTGCACAGTCTGGCATGTTTTGGTTTGTTTTATGTGTTTTGAACTTACAGTTCACCAGACAAAGATTTCTCTCTTTTTAATCTAAAAAATATATTCTGGTGCAATTTATAGCACACTTTCGTGATTCATTCTTATAGTCAGAAATATGCTGATAAATTGATTACAACTTTCACATAGCTCTACAATTGAGCTATTAAACTACATCCCAGTGGTGTCGCCATAAAGGACAAAAACCATGAATCCGAACTTCAATCCCACTCTTCTGACCTCAATCGAAAACACACACGTTTTGCCTTTTGATCAATTTACACTGGTCTGTGCTATAGACAGGCACGAGGTGGGTAAAGAAACTAGCCGGAGCCGTCCGACTGTCTGATGTCTGCCGAGCTCTCGGGAACACGCACAGTCATGCCATCCAGAGCATTTGTGAGGCAGATCTGGCAACCCAGGCGAGACCTGTAGACGAAAGAATGAATACAATAAGAAGATTTAATGCACATTTTTGTTCTTTTCCTTCATGACCTGAAGCTTAGGTAAGGGATGAAAAATACACCGTATTACAGCAAGCGAAAAATGTTTAAATGTAGAGGACTTTGACTCACACTCTTATAACTTCATCATTACACTGGTTCACAAGTGGGCAAGAGGATGGGACTTAGTTAGTCCCATCAAGCTAGTTAGTTCCAATAAATTAAGTTGAAATGATTGAATGGCATTCCAAGAGTGCATACAAAAAAAAAATTCAATAAAATAAATTTTTAAAAAGCATTGCGACACCTGACTTTTCCAGCCATATGTGGTTCTTTTCCAAAATGTTATCACAAAGTTGTACAGTTATATTTTATGTCTATAGATGCAGTAACATTATATTTTTCCTGTACTTGAACTAGGGGACCCAAACCAGTTCCAGAACGTGCCAGCTCCATGTAGGTATTTTTATTTTTTTATATACAAGAGTTGGAGTAGAAGATCTTGAGTGGCCTTCTATAACGCTCTGATCTCAACCCTAATGAACACCTTTGTGATGAATTGGAATGCTGAATGAACCCCAGGCCTCCTCACCTACATCAATACATGTTTTTACAACACCCTTGTAGTTGAATGAGCACAAATCTCCACAAGCACACTCCAAAATCTAGTAAAACATCTTCCCAGAAGAGTGGGGGACTAAATGTGGAATGTTTAAAAAGCACATGTAAACT
Organism: Silurus glanis; assembly: GCA_014706435.1. Lineage (NCBI taxonomy): Eukaryota > Metazoa > Chordata > Actinopteri > Siluriformes > Siluridae > Silurus > Silurus glanis. The sequence goes on from JAAIIK010000020.1 coordinate 6,288,788, forward strand.
ATGTTCGGGTGTCCACGTAGTGTAATCAGTATAACTGGACTATATGGGAATTTTACTATGTGTATCACTCTGGTTGCCAGTGTTCACCATGTATAATGCCACTTCCTATTTTAAAACCGTTACTATAGTAGTTAGAAACAGCAAATGACTCAGAAATATAACTTTTGAATTAGAGATAAAAGTTCATCAGCAGTAGTGATATAGATTCTAATGCCGCATGGCTAAAACTGAGTTATGAACATACTAAAGTTACATAGACACAGTCATGTGAAAATTAAAGTACACCCGCTTAAAAATTCTTTGATTTCACATATCTGGACATAAAAACATTTCACGTGGTCACTTAATCAGGTCTTAGAATTGGGTAAATACGGAAATAAAGCTAAAATGGAGAAGTCATGTGGAAGAACCTAATCCGTTTTATGATTTAATAGCTTGTAGAACCAACTTTAGCAGCAATAACTCTTAATCGTGTTCGGTGTGACTATCAGTGTCGGACGTCATTGTGGAGGAATTTTGGCTCACTCTTCTTTACAATGCTGCTTCAGTGCAGCGAGGTTCGCAAGCGTTTGTTTATGCACAGCTCTCTTAAGGTCCTGCCGCAGCATTTCGGTCAGGCCGAGGTCTGGACTTTGACTCGGACTTTGAGTTTGCAACACTTTGATTCTGTTTTTCTGTGGATTTGCTGGTGTGCTTGGGATCATTGTCCTGTTACATGACCCAATTTTGGCCAAGCTTTTTTTTTGGACTTTACAATACTTTGGTATACAGAGATGTTCATGGCCAACTCAATGAATGCAAGCTGCTCAGGTCCTGCGAGATCGTCATATAAATGCTACATACACGTACTGACAAGCTCTACTTAAAGAATCATTATCTTATGGCAATTGAGAAGCGTGTGACTACCATTAAGGCCGACTTTTTGTTCTAAAACTAAGCGGGAAAGGAAACGTACGTATCTGTGAGACCGTAGGCAAGATCCAGCATATCCATTTCCTCGTCACTAATTGGTCCAAGCTGTTTATACGTTTCCTCTTCAAAGATGAGATGACATGTGGAGCAAGCCAGAGTTCCCTCACATGCCCCTGGTGGGAATAATATAATATGATTAGAGCGCCTCTCTTTTTCAAGGCCCTCACTGACTTTCACATGCTTTTATTGAATTCCTTACTTTTCCCTATGGGTGAAACTCAATGGCCATTTTTTTTTTTTTTTTAAGATCTGTTTCACAAATGAAAATTGCAGACGTATTAAATACAAATTCATCAGCTCACATTAAATCGCTTGATCGAAAACATTGCCCAGAAATGTTTTAAACTCACCATAACCATCAAAGTCAAGATCTTGTTGAACAACAACGTCTAATAGTGTGTCACCAGGAGAAGCCTTCACTGTAATCTTTTCTCCGTCACGATTGATGAAATTGACGGTCACTTTGTTTTCAGACCTGGCGTCAAGAAGAGAAACATCAGTCATGCTGCACATCTCATCAGTATCAAAGTTGTCAAGTTCCTTAAATGCAGAGATGCTCCATGTATTTGAAGTGAAAAACTCACAGATCTTCACAACTTTTTCAACACAGTAAATGTATTATTTATTTTATTTTTGAGCTGCAAAAATACACAGTAAAAGGTTTGGGCACCTCTGCTTTATTATTATTATTTTATTTTTTTACACACACAAACACTGATGGCGTGCTGCCCTCTTGTGGCTAAGAAAGCATAATATACCGAAAGATTTCTGCAATGATGTTAGTGAACATTAAGCCCCGCCCCTTCCCATTTTCAATGTATACGTAGCTGGACTGTATTCTGAAATCTTCATTCTTATGTTTACCGTCTCCACCACGTCTATATAGGATTTCTCATCAAAATCAGATTAAACTTCACAGGAGAATAGTAATAGTGAAACCTGACAATGTCCCATTCAATACAATTTAGTACTAATTAACATGTTAAGACCTGAAAAATAAATAAATAAAAATTTACACACACATACATATTTATATGCATTAGACTAATAGATAAAATTGATAATAATCCATAATGAAATTCGTTGTTAACAAATATAGGGTCAACCGGCAGCAGGAACAAGTTTGCGTCCCAAATCATCCAAGGCATGTGAGCATTTTATATTAAAAGCAACAAAGAAAACTGTACCTTGAAGTTATGCAAAGCGGAGTTTGTGTGGCATTGAAGTAGCACATTGATCCACGGGCACGCGAAAAGAAATCACACTGGTGTCACGGATGAAGGTAAAACATCAGCAGGTGAGTAAAAACTGTAGAATCCTCATCATGTGAACATGGTATAGTTTAATGAAGTGCTATTGTGTAAACTGTTTGTTTATGACTTCGGGAAAGTCGCACTGGATCTGTTCTGCTGTGACTCGCGAGCATCAGGTTTCAATTAAAACGGTGCGAACAAACACTAAATCTAAAAGCAGCAAACTGAACTCAGTTTAGATGACCATTTTCATTTTTTGTTGACTACTGCTTACAAACTTTCTCGTTCCTAGGGGCTGTGAGGAACATGGATAAAGCCTAAGGGTATTACTAAAGGGGAAAGTGTATTTGAGCTCTGACAATAGGCAAGTAACATTCCAAGCGTTATTAGCCATTTCCCACAGAACGTATTCTGTATTCTTTTGGCTGAACCAGAAAGTGGAAGACATTTGAGAACCAGCATTTATGGGCTTTGCCACTCCAACATGCAACATACTATCAGTACCAATTATGAGTGACATTTTATACACTACCAGATGAAAGTTCAGAGCATCCAAACCATGAAAGAAAATGTATGGAATTATGCAGTAAGCAAAAAGTGTTAAAACAACCCAGAATATTTATTACATATATTTCAGATTAATCAAATTAGCCTCCATTAAAAGTTCTTTTTTAAATTGACTGACCTTCATTTCTTAAAGTAATGATGGACTGGGTGTTTCTTGCCATAATATGGGCTTTTACAGATGTTGATGTAGCACTAATCGGGCTATCGACTCTGTACTCACCATTTTCACCAACTGATCGTTCTAAAACACATTAACAATGCAAGAAATGTCACAATTTAACTCAAGACAAACATGTAAATTTAAATCCATTCTAGGTGACTCTCATGAATCTGATGAGAGAATGAGTAAGTGTGTGTGTGTGTGTGTGTGTGTGCCAAGTTGTTTGTTTTTCATTGCTGAAAATAAAAAAATAAACCACTGAAGGAGAAGGTGTCCACAAACTTTTGACTGGTACTGAACGAACAAACACACACACACACACACACACACACACACACGTTCAGGAACATGAGGTATATAATTTGAAACTATGTTTTCACTAACAAATTTTATAAAAATTTTTAAAAACACATTATTGCATTAAAGTGACGATGTCTAGATGAATTCACTTAAGTGCCATAGGGGCTGCGTCCAGAATTCGTCGATTTTCCGAACTCGCGTCTTAGAACGTAACCCCTGCGAGTTCCAGGAGACCGCTGGATTACCAAAAGTATTAGGACACCTGACCTTTCCTGCTATATGTGGTTCTTTTCCCAAAAAAAAAAAAATAAATAAAAAGCTGAAGGCACTCAAATGTACAGGACGGCTGTAGATGCACTATAATAAAGTTTTGCATTTGAACTTGGAAACCTGAACCAGTTCCAGCACGGCAATGCCCCTGTGCACAAAGTGAGCTCCTTGAAGATCTTGTTAACATGCTTTGGAGAGGACGATCTTGAGTGTCCTGTTATAAAGCTCTGATCTTATTCCTTCTGGAAATGTGAACGCTGACTGCACCCCCAGGTCTCCTCACCTACATCAGTACCTGCCTTTCATAACACCCTTGTGACTGATGAACACAAATATCAATAAGCGCACTCCAAAATCTAGTGGAAAATCTTCCCAGAAGAGTGGAGAGAATTATAAGAAGAAATTGGGACTAAATGTGGAATGCAATTTTTTAAAATCACATACCAAACTTATGACCAGGTGACCCAATACTTTTAAAAATATAGTTTATACACATACATATATAAACAAAGTTTGAACACATCATCCCCTTCAGTGGTTTGTTTTATTTTTAACATGCATTAATACCGAGGACATCCAAACTATGAAAGAACCACACGTGGAATTATGCAGCAACAAAAACGTGTTAAACAAGTATATGTTTGATGTTGTTGTATAGCTGTTTCATGTCTTTCACTTTTCCATGGATGAACCTTTCCTGTCAAGTTTATTTCTGTAGCGCTTTTCACAAGACATTGTCTCAAAGCAGCTTTACAGAATTTAAGAGTTAAGGTGAACCATGTGTATTTTTTCCTGATGAGCAGCCATGGCGACTGTGGAAAGGAAAAACTCCCTTAGATGTTATGAGAGAGCAACCTTGAGAGGAACCAGACTCAAAAGGGAAACCCATCTTCATCTGAGTGACATCAAGAGTGTGATCATAAATCTTTAAACAATACAACATGTTTCCTGTCATCACTGTAACCAGAACACACACACACTACTGTAGAACCAGTTCAGTGCAAATGGCTTTGGTTAACAATTTATTCATCAGTCAAATCATTGCTTTTGCATTGATGTTATATAATGGGAAAACCACCAGTGAACATTAAACCGTAAAAAAAAACATGAGAGGGACATGTAGTATCCAATAAAGAACAAGATAAATAACTAAAAGCACAAAGACTATTTCATCTCAGACTAAAACCTGAACCTGGATTTCCCCAGAAAACAATCTTCAATCTTTAAACCAACAGGAACTTCAACCATCCTTCAACTTTATCTCCAGTAATGTTATCTAAGATACAAAGATAACAAAACGTCTCCAGTCACGTTTCAGTCCTTATAATCAGTCATAAGCCATGAAATCATCATAAAACTTTCACCAGATTGGCTCACGGTGTTCATTAAAAGATGTTTAATAGCAAGATTCATGAATAATAATGCTGATTTGTCTCGCAAACTCATTATTAGAAGTCAAAGTCAAAGGCCGCACCTCAAACAGAGAACTAGCCTTTACCGGAGTGCACTACAGAGGGTATACTTCTTCTTCTTTTTCTTTCGGCTGCTCCCATTAGGGGTCGCCACAGGGGTCCCTCTCATTTACGCACATGTACTCTGTCTTACTCCTACTGACTTTCATTCCCCTCCTCTCCAGCGCGTACCTCCACCTCTCCAGGCTCTTCTCAACCTGCTCACTACTCTCACCACAAATAACAATATCATCCGCAAACATCATAGTCCAGGGAGACTCCTGTCTGACCTCGTCAGTCAACCTGTCCATCACCATTGCAAACAGGAAAGGGCTCAGGGCCGATCCTTGATGCAGTCCGACCTTCACCTTGAACCAGTCTGTCGTTCCCACTGCACACTTCACTGCTGTCACACTGTCCTCATACATGTCCTGCACCACCCTCACATACTTCTCTGACACACCTGACTCCCTCATACAATACCACAACTCCTCTCTTGGCACTCTGTCGTACGCTTTCTCTAAATCCACAAATACACAATGCAGCTCCTTCTCACCTTCTCTATACTTCTCCATCAACGTTCTCAAAGCAAATAAGGCATCTGTGGTGCTCTTCCTCGGCATGAAACCATACTGTTGCTCACAGATGGTCACCTCTTCTCTCAGCCTGGCTTCCACTACTCTTTCCCATAACTTCATGGTGTGACTGATCAACTTAATTCCCCTGTAGTTACTGCAGGTCTGCACATCTCCCTTATGCTTAAAGATCGGTACCAGCACACTCCTTCTCCATTCCTCAGGCATCGTCTCACCTTCCAAAATCTTGTTAAACAATCTGGTTAAAAACTCCACTGCCATCTCACCTAAACATCTCCATGCTTCTACCGGTATGTCATCTGGTCCAACCGACTTTCCACTCTTCATCCTCTTAATCGCTGCTCTCACTTCCTCCTTACTAATCCTATCCACTTCCTGCTTTACTAACTCCACATCATCCAACCTTCTCTCTCTCTCATTTTCCTCGTTCATCAGCTGCTCAAAATACTCCCTCCATCTTCTCAACACACTTTCCTCACTAGTCAACACATTTCCATCTCCATCCTTTATTGCTCTAACTTGCAACACATCCTTCCATTCCTTCACATCCTACATTGCCTGCTTATATGCCCTATGTAGTGCACTATAATAGTGCAAAGGGGGGTATTTGGGATACAGCCGAGAATAATCAACTTTAGCGTTTGATATCGTGAAAATGTGATTTTACCTGAGAGGCTGAACAACATTGCAGGATGTTAGGTCTCTTTTGCGAATGAGGTCTTTGCTCGGATTAGAGAGTCTGTTCAGCGATGCTAAAGTTTTCGTCCCCCGTGAAAGGATCCAGGAGCTCCTTGGAAGGCTCAACCCGACTAATCTTGCTGCCGATGAAAAAGACATTGTTTTGCAATGTCTGAAGAGGTCGGAGAAGGAAAAGAAACTATCCCCCGACTCTGTAATCGACCCAGATTAAATCCTGACCTGATTTGGATAAACGAGTTTGTCAGGAATCAGTCGCCTGGCAGTGTGTTAGCGCTGGTGGCTAATGCTCTCGGGCTCAGAGTACAGAGACCGGTTCGAGTTGCCCAACCGCACCGTGCATTCGTTGCATAACACCTTTATAATAACGCTCACGTATTTACACAGGATTAAAAATTAATAAACAATAATAAAAAAATAGTTACACCATGCCAATATTATGCTTTACACCGGAAACAGTTATTTCACTGAGTGCCGCATCCAAACGCGATGAAATAAATTAAACTTCAAGATATTAATTGACATTTGGTTATAGCCAATCAGCGTCGGACGTAGAGATGTGGGCTGGATTTAGTCCGCATTCAGGTCACGTGCTGTGCCATTGACCTGTGACGCGCACTTCGGTCACGTGGTGTGCCCTTGACCTATAACGCGCCATCGAGTCACGTGGCGCGACCTTAAACGATAGTTCCGCGTCCAATAGACGCGCGCGCACACGCTGCCGCCCTGTATGGCTGTGTTGCCAGATATAGAATTTATAAGCGATAAAATCGAAACGCATTATATTGAAATGTATACGTGACCCAATTTGTATACGTTTATATGTAGTGGTGGGCCGTGCATTTGGTACCCGGGCCTTACCCGACTTAATCCACCTCTTAATACCACCACTATCACATAGCAATTATAGACCATCAATACTATACAAAAACGCAATATAAACACGTGGCATTACAGAGAGAGAGGCATTTCACATATGGAGGGTGAATACCATTTTACTAACGCAAGCTCCAAACCTCTACACTACAACCGCAACTGTGCACCTACATCATCTGGAGCAGTTCAGAATCAATATTTGTCTAATACCATGACAAAAACATAACAAATTCAGATACAATACAACCCACTCACCAATGCATTGGTTAAAGAAACAGACCCATTGTTAATAAAGTCTAAGGTATGTGGGCCAGCACTACTGATTGTGAAGGCCCTGGGTAGATTATGGCAGCACACAGAGGCTGAAATCTGATTGAGCAAAAAAAAAAAAAATCTAATATCCGTTCACAAAACCCTGTTTTGTTATTATGAAATAAGACAATAACGAAAAAAAAAAGCGCCTTGTGAAAGTTTGTGGTGTATATCATGAATCACGGGTTGACAGCATGATGCTGCGATGATGCTGCCTGTATTATGTCAAATAAACAGAAAAATCAAGTACCATAATCCCCCGTTTATCGCGGTGGTTACGCTCCAAAACTGCCTGCGATAAACGAAAAACCGCGATAAACGAAAAACCGCGATAAACGGACGCCACCCCAAAAATGCTATTTTATGTATATAGTACTGTAACATTTTACTTCATTTTATAATTAATAATGATATTTTTATTAGTCATTATTTTATTATTTCAACATAAAACTCCATAAAAACGATTCCCTATAAGTTTTTTGGTGTATCATGCTCTCCACGGGAGACCGGAAAAATCTGCGAAACAAATTAGTTATGTGACAAATGCAATTCCACGATAAACCTGGGGCGCGAAATTCGAACCGCGGTAAAGCGGGGGATTACTGTTCTGATCACGAGGAAATTTAGTCATGAAAACGGGAACTTTTGTTATGACAAATATTATGTCAAGATCACGAGAAAACAACAACATAATAAAGCTTTAATGCACGGCCTGTTAAGACTCGGCACGTGCGCTGCCCACACACCGCCCCCTATTGTCGAATTCTCAGAACTACAGCTGTCACTCTTAAAGTTTTGGTACATGAGGAATAGTATCGTTTTTAAAAGCAGGTTGTCACAATACCTTTCTAGTACCAGTATATCGTGCAACACTAGTTTCAATATAAAAATTTTTGTAAAGACTATATTTCAAGATTGCATCTTACCTCCTCCAGCTACACACAGTGCCCTCCATTAATAATGCCACCCTTGCTAAATAGGAGCCAAGAAGGCTGTGTTTGATTAGAATAAAAAACAGAAACACTATGTGTGTGTGTGTGTGTGTGTGTGTGTGTGTTATACCTTCCTTTGCCAAGATAACAGCTCAGAGTCTTCTCCTATAATGCCTGATGAGGTTAAAGAATACATGACAAGGAATCTGAGACCATTCCTCCACACTGGTTTCTCCAGATCCTTCAAATTTCAAGGTTCACACTGGTGGACTCTCCTTTTCAGTTCACCCTACAGGTTTTTTTTTAAGGGGTTCAAGTCAGGGGACTGGGATAGTTATGACATGATCTTAATTCTGTGGTCAGTAAGCCATTTTTGTGTTGATTTGAATGTACGTTTTAAATCGTTGTCCTGCTAGAAGGACAACGATTTAATAACCTTGTGCTCCAGAACATCTGATCACATGCACATTATCAACTTGTGCTGTTAATATCATGAACAGCAGCTACGCTAATTGCTCTCCACTGCTTCTCTTTCTCTCCCCATCCCGAGGCTTTCTGAGGTTTGGCCAGCTCCAGTCACGTCCCACCTCATGAAGATTATGGACCTATGGATGATCATGGAGAAGTAGATGCCGAACTCGCAAACATCCCGAACCATCTACAGACGTACGAGTGCCAATTGGATCCCACTACATGTATGGCATTGGACCTCCTGGAGTGTTTAAAGGCTCTGGCATGGAGAAGCTGATGCTGGATCTATGATGATCACAAATGTTGAGCTCAGTAGCTCCTACTTTTATACCAAAGACTGTAGAAAGAACATTACTTATAATCTTATACTCCAGTGCTCATGTTAGTTCTCACTCTCCAGTGTTCTGTATTGTTGAAAGATTTAAGATCAAACTCTGATGTCACCCAAATGAGGATGGGTTCCCCCTTTGAGTCTGGTTCCTGTCAAGGTTTCTTCCTCATTACATCTAAGGGAGTTTTTCCTTGCCACTGTCGCCACGGCTTGCTCATCAGGGATAAATGCACACCATTCACCTTGACTGTTGATTTCTGTAAAGCTGCTTTGAGACAATGTCTGTTGTGAAAAGCGCTATAGAAATAAACTTGACTTGACTTGACTTGACTAGAAGGTCCATCATCATTTTAAGCTTTCCGGCAGTCCGACAGTCAGGTGTTCTTTTAATATTTGTTGATATTTGATAGAGTAATGCCGTCTTCCCTAACAAAATAACCTGGTCCTCTGGCACAAAACATTACAGACCACCACCATATTTAACTATGGACATGGTTACCTAGCAGTTCACTCATTTGTGCTTCCAGATGTTCATTCTGTGCTTCTTCAGCCACTAGGTGTGGCTCAGGTCCTGGTGCTGTCCAACAAAAATATGTTGTTGGATGCCTTCCTTTGGATGAACACAATCGTTTAACGTGGCTTGTGGGACAAATTTGCTTCTCTAAAGTGGATCACAATGTTTTCATGTAAATTCCATTAACTTTTTTTACACTAGGTGGCAGCCCAGAGGTAATAGCAGACAGAGCATTAAGTAGGAGCCTAACTTTCTCTAAGCATGCTTAGATAATAGTCCAAAAGGTTATGAATTATGAATTATGGCATATGTTTCAAATGTGACCCACAGATTTGATTCATTAAATTAAATTCATTCATTCATTTGTACTAAATTCGAATGTGGAAAAATCTAATGTTGAAAAGATTACTTAGTTGTCCAGCTTGTTATGCCTTAAACATGCTTTTGTATATCTGCCTTCATGATGGAAACTGGATCTTGTTCTGGGAGCTTGCTGTGGTCCGTTTGAAGGTTGCACTATGGGGGAAAATGGCAAGCTAGTAAAGGCAACGTGATCCTCAGGGCAATGTTGTCCTGGGAAAACCTATATCCTAGCATTGATGTGGATGTTAAATTTACACATCACCTACCTAAACATCGTTGCAGACCAATTAACTTTCATAGCAATGTTATTCTGGCATTTCTTTCAGGTTCAGGTTAAAATAAATGCATGTGTGTTCTACTTGATGTCAAGGTTAACGCCTGGTTAAAGGCATGAAAGTAGGCCAAGCCAAATTCACAGTTCACAAATCTGAGTAGCAAAGGAGAACTAGACTTGTATCTTTACTGTGGGAATCGCTAACTTTGAGCAGCTCAGTCTGCATTATGTTCAGTTCCTTGTCTATCACCAACTACAAAAGCTTACCTCAACCAATGCACACCTTTGATAAGTCTTTCAAAATATTTATGCCCTAAATATTTCTTAAATCCTCCAGATAAGGCACTTTCTACTCATATTACAAATTTGAAAAAATTGTCAGTCTCAAGCAAACTTTGCTTGCATCTGCTTGCATGCTAAACAATTTTTGTCCACTAAGAAAATAATGATAACTGTCAACATAGGAAAAACCATGCACACATTATACAACACCATTTGGAGCAAATCAGTGCATTATGATATACCAATGGTGTACACTTATACAGCATTATGACATACACTCACCGGCCACTTTATTAGGTACACCATACTAGTACCAGGTTGGACCCCCTTTTGCCTTCAGAACTGCCTTAATCCTTCATGGCATAGATTCAACAAGGTACTGGAAACATTCCTCAGAGATTTTGGTCCATATTGACATGATAGCATCACGCAGTTGCTGCAGATTTGTCGGCTGCACATCCATGATGCGAATCTCCCGTTCCACCACATCCCAAAGGTGCTCTATTGGATTGAGATCTGGTGACTGTGGAGGCCATTTGAGTTCAGTGAACTCATTGTCATGTTCAAGAAACCAGTCTGAGATGATTCGCACTTTATGACATGGCGCGTTATCCTGCTGGAAGTAGCCATCAGAAGATGGGTACACTGTGGTCATAAAGGGATGGACATGGTCAATACAATAATGCAACAATACTCAGGTACGCTGTGGCGTTGACATGATGCTTAATTGGTACTAATGGGCCCAAAGTGTGCCAAGAAAATATCCCCCACACCATTACACCACCACCACCAGCCTGAACCGTTGATACAAGGCAGGATGGATCCATGCTTTCATGTTGTTGACGCCAAATTCTGACCCTACCATCCGAATGTCGCAGCAGAAATCGAGACTCCTCAGACCAGGCAACGTTTTTACAATCTTCTATTGTCCAATTTTGGTGAGCCTGTGCGAATTGTAGCCTCAGTTTCCTGTTCTTAGCTGTCAGGAGTGGCACCCGGTGTGGTCTTCTGCTGCTGTAGCCCATCCGCCTCAAGGTTCGACGTGTTGTGCGTTCAGAGATGCTCTTCTGCATACCTCGGTTGTAACGAGTGGTTATTTGAGTTACTGTTGCCTTTCTATTAGCTCGAACCAGTCTGGCCATTCTCCTCTGACCTCTGGCATCAACAAGGCATTTGCGCCCACAGAACTGCCGCTCACTGGATATTTTCTCTTTTTCGGACCATTCTCTGTAAACCCTAGAGATGGTTGTGCGTGAAAATCCCAGTAGATCAGCAGTTTCTGAAATACTCAGACCAGCCCGTCTGGCACCAACAACCATGTCACGTTCAAAGTCACTGAAATCACCTTTCTTCCCCATTCTGACGCTCAGTTTGAACTGCAGCAGATTGTCTTGACCATGTCTACATGCCTAAATGCATTGAGTTGCTGCCATGTGATTGGCTGATTAGAAATTTGCGTTAACAAGCAGTTGGACAGGTGTACCTAATAAAGTGGCTGGTGAGTGTAAAGTAAATGATGTATCCATGTATGTAGTGTCATGTTGATATTTACTGATAGTGATATTGAGTCACCACCGGTCCGCTCATGAGGGACAAACTTATAAAGAACATCTTGTTCCCCTTCAGGAACTCGAGCTGCGTCGAAACGCTATGGGAACGCCTCTGCGTGACCGCGCTCTGAACCACGTGTGTAATCTGACCAATAGGCGTTTGGTACGTGACGTCATCAGCGGGCGACGTCGCGTAAACAGGAAGCTACAAATGGCTGCGAGATGGACCAGACGCTAGCTTTCTGCTCGTTCAGGTAAGCGCTGTTTCGCTGTGTTTTTCTTTCTGATCGAGTGATGGCTGGCAGGCAGGTTTATCGAAAGTGCGTTCATCCGTGTCCGCGTTTCATTACCGGTAAGGATTCGCATGATCGGTGTGTTGTTTGCCTGGGAGTGGAGCATGCAGCATGGCTATGCGCACGCTTCGCTCCCGGAGAGCGCTCTTCGAGAAGAGCTCTCTCCCTCGCGGCTCCGGTCCCGCTCTCGCTGAGGCACAGCGGCGCCGGCGCTCGTGGGGTTCGCAGGCCGATATAGCAGCGGGGCTGGAGTCGGATGCGTCCGCTTCAGCTTCGTCTGCTGAATCGAGCTCCTGCTCGCTCGGAGAAGCAGGCCCGATGGCTGCTTCTTCTCCCGGTACGAGCAGCGCGGCATTACATGTCTCTCCTTCCGAGGAAGGTGAGCTGATGGATGCTAGCGAGCCCGTGGGTTCCTCACAGCCTGTGCTGTATGAGGAGCTCCTCGAGGTCGTGACACGGGCCGTTGCTAGGCTGGATTTAGCTTGGCCGATGGAGCAGCAGAAGCAGCGCAAACCCAGTAAGCTGGATGAGCGCTTTCTGCAACCTGTGTCACTTCCTCGGCGCCGGGGCCTGCCGTTTTTCCCCGATCTGCACGCCGAGGTGTCCAGATCCTGGGAATCCCCGTACTCAGCGCGCACTTCTTCTCGCCACTCCTCGCTCTACACGAACGTGGTTGGGGCTAAGGCGTGCGGCTACGGGGCAATGCCGCATGTTGAAGAGACGCTAGCCAGCTATCTCTCTCCAAGCGTAGCATCGTCACTGAAGGCTCCGGTATTCCCTACTAAACCGCTACGTGCTACATCGGCTTTAGTAGGGAAGGCTTACGCGGCAGCAGGTCAGGCTGCAGGTTGTCTCCACACCACCAGGCATGGTGTGTTACAGGCATACCAGGCTGATCTGCTACGTGATCTGGATGAGGGAATTAGCCCCGGGACCGCTGATGTTAAGGAGTTACGTCGCGCTGCCGACTTAACCCTTAGGGCCACGAAGCACACGGCGCGGGCCGTTGGTCGGTCCATGGCGGCCCTGGTGGCCACAGAGAGGCATCTGTGGCTCACCTTGTCTGACCTCCCGGACAAGGATCGGGCTGTGCTCTTGAACGCACCGATGGCTCCTCCTGGCCTGTTTGGCGACGCGGTGACGGCGGTCGTGAACAGGTTTCAGGAGTCTAAAAAGCAATCGGCTGCGTTTCAGCAGTACCTCCCTCGCCGTTCACGTGGGGCTGGTCGGCGGCAGCCCCAGCCCGGTCCGTCCGGGCACCGCGAAGCCCAGAAACAGAGCGTCGCCACCCGATCTCCGCGGGCGGGGCCTAAAGGTCCGAGGCGTCGCTCTGGGCCCAAGAAGGAGCAAGGTGACCTGAGGGTCACCCTCGCCTCCAACAAACGGGCCGTGGTGCGGAGATCCTGACGATCTTCGGTCGAGGGGACGGTGTACACCTCACGCTACGGTGCCCGTCCCTCCCCTGCACCACCAGGGGGGCGGGCCGTTGGCTCTGCCACAGGATGTGCTTCAGAGCACGGCCTCCCTCCAGCGGGCGTCTCCCTCCACTTCCGCCCAGAGTCTCGGTACGGATGGGGGAGACCCGCCGCCTCTCACGAGGTGTCATCAGCTGCAGGGCCCCGCCCCAGCTGCTCTGAGTGGGTCAGAGGCCAGCCCCGAGGGGCTGGTTCCCCTGAGGAACTTTCTGGCAGCATGGGAGGGGCTGCCAGAAGTCTCCCGGTGGGTCCTGCGGACCATAGAGGGCGGTTACGCGATCCAGTTCGCGTCCTCTCCTCCCCGTTTCGGCGGGATGTGTCCCACCCTGGTGGGGCCCGAGCAGGCTCTGGTCCTGGAACAAGAAGTACGCACACTCCTGGGGAAAGGGGCCATCGAGGTGGTTCCCCCCTCGGTTCAAGAGTCAGGCTTCTACAGCCCGTACTTCGTCGTTCCGAAGAAGGATGGCAGGTTGTGTCCCATTCTAGATCTTCGCTCCTTGAACCGCTCTCTCAGGAGGCTCAGGTTCAGGATGCTCACCCTCAAGGGGGTCGTGACTCAGATCAGGTCTGGGGACTGGTTCGTCACTATAGATCTGAAGGACGCGTACTTTCACGTCTCCATCCTTCCTGCACACAGGAGGTTCCTGAGGTTTGCCTTCGGGGGCGTGGCATACCAATATCGGGTCCTCCCGTTCGGCCTGGCACTCTCGCCCCGCACCTTCACGAAGTGCGTCGATGCAGCACTGGCCCCGTTGCGGCTCCAGGGCATCCGCATTTTGAATTACATCGACGATTGGTTGATCCTGGCTCATTCAGAGCGTCAGGCGATTCGGCATCGAGATGTCGTCCTCGCCCACATGAAGGTGCTCGGGTTTCGGCTGAACGCCAGCAAAAGCGTGCTTTCTCCAGTGCAGAGAACCACCTTTTTGGGCGTGGTGTGGGACGCGGCCAGGATGCAGGCACGGTTGTCGCCTGCTCGGGTCGAGGTCATCCTCACCGCCGTCAGGAGAGTGCGGGAAGGCCAGCCACTCACTGTGAGGCAGTTTCAGAGGCTGCTGGGTCTCATGGCAGCGGCGTCCAGCATAGTTCCGCTCGGGCTCCTGCACATGAGGCCCCTCCAGTGGTGGCTCCGGGGCAGGGGGTTCTCCCTCAGGGGGAACCCGCATCATGCTATCAAGGTCTCGCGGCGTGCCCTTCGAGCCTTAGATGTCTGGAAAGACCGACCTTTCCTGTCCCGTGGCCCGGTGCTGGGGGCTCCGTGCCGTCGCGTGACGCTGACGACGGACGCTTCCCTCACGGGGTGGGGAGCGGTCATGAGTGGCCACTCCGCCCAGGGTCTGTGGAGCGGCCCACGTCTCTCGTGGCACATAAATTGCCTGGAGATGATGGCAGTGTATTTGGGGTTACAGCACTTCCTCCCGGCCCTGAGAGATCGCCATGTGTTGGTCCGGACGGACAATACTGCGGTAGTCTCTTACATCAACCACCAGGGGGGTCTCCGATCTCGCCCCTTGTACAAGCTAGCGCGAGCGGTCCTCTTATGGTCTCAGGACAGGCTCCTGTCTTTGAGGGCCATTTACATCCCGGGTCGGTTGAATGTCAGAGCAGATGCCCTGTCGAGGCAGGGCCCGAGGCCTGGGGAATGGCGACTCCACCCCGAGGTGGTGGAGCTCATATGGCGGAGGTTCTACAGAGCCCAGGTGGATCTTTTTGCGACCCAGGAGACCTCGCACTGTCCCCTCTGGTTCTCTCTCTCTCACCCAGCCCCGTTAGGGCTGGATGCCATGGTGCGGTCGTGGCCGAGGCTACGCCTGTACGCTTTCCCCCCGATCGCTCTGCTCCCTGGAGTTCTGGAGAGAGTTCGCCGGGACGGAGTCCGTCTCCTCCTGGTAGCGCCTCGTTGGCTGGGCAAGCCATGGTTTGCGGATCTGGTGTCCCTGCTCGAGGGCCCTCCGTGGGAAATTCCTCCCAGGAGGGATCTCCTCTCACAGGCGGGCGGAACCCTGGTTCACCCCCGCCCAGAGTTGTGGAGGCTGTGGCTGTGGCCCCTGAGGGGGCACAGTTCGTAGCAGCTGGTCTCTCTACCGAGGTAGTTGGCACCCTTCTCCACTCCAGAGCTCCCTCCACGAGGAGGTCGTATGCTGCACGGTGGCGACTGTTCGCGTCTTGGTGCGAGCACCATCGCCTGGAT
>JAAIIK010000020.1:6304926-6315112 GCA_014706435.1 Silurus glanis
CTTTCTTTCTTTCTTTCTTTCTTTCTTTCTTTCTTTCTTTCTTTCTTTACTACAATCTTTCCTTGTTTCTCTCAGTGTTGTCTGCCTTGCTGCTTGTGTTGTGTCCACTTCCTAGTCTTGTTTACTTTTTTAATCCTTTTAATCATTTTTATTATTGCTAATATTTTAGAATAGGCTGGGAGGGTTTAAAAGTGAGAATCCCATATTATAAACAGCAACAGCACTAAACTAAAAAAGTAAAAAAAAACAACAACAATGAAACCAAACTCCTTGAAAAACATTCAAGGCTAACTTAAAATCATTCGAGATTTATGCAAACTATTTGAACCCTAGTGAAACCCCTGATGTAGTCTTATTCTGGTGCTAATCTTGTTAAAGCACAGATTTCCCACCTCTCAAACACATTTCTCCAAGAGGAGCTATTTCAGTTTAGGTTTCCTTGCATTATATTTAGGGGAAGTGTTCTCAAAACACACACAAATGATGGTCCTGGGCTCAGCAATCTTCACCAAACAGTTATTCACAGTTCCCTTCAGCTAGTCCTAGTTCAGATCATCTTTTGGGCTGTGTCAATGTATCAGCAGGCCTAGACAGTCACCTGATGAAACTCTGTTATCCACAAAAAAAACGTATGTCCAAAGTAAGTTCATTATTTGCAAGTGAGCCAAATGGCACACTGTCACAATATTGCACACCAGTCTTGCTGAGATGTCTTTGTGGTATAACCCATGATCTAGCAACTAAAAAAAAAACCACTTCTGTATGTGTCAGTGTTTCAGTACACGGGTATCCAAAGCAGTCATATGCACACTACAGCATAGCAAAAATATTCATACTGGCTTGATGGGCTGTCAAGTTAATGATGCACATTAAAGTGAGAAATGCTAAACTTATCCAGTTGCTCCAGTTCCAATTCCCAATTTAGATTTTTAAGAGATCTCTAAACATTCACTCTTTTTGACTCTATTCTCACAATTTATCTGACAGCTATTCTAGCTGGACCAAATCTGCAAATGTCTCCCACAGTAAGTATCGATGAAGTGGGCAGTTTAAATTTGTATTAGTAAATTAGATGGAGTGGCTGAAGACCAAAATCCTTAGGAAGGTGTCTAATAATGCCTGGAATAATGCCCATTGTCAGAGCTCAAATACAAATTTTCTTTAGGTATATACAGAGGTTTTCCACTCAGAAAATGCCTTGCACGGGTCGGTCAAAGAAGTTGAGTCCTCAATCCATCAGGTGCAGAAGCTGGCTTAAAAAAACAGACGCTGACAACATTGCTTTAGAGGTTGCAGAAGCAGAAGGTCAGTGCTCAGACCATACACCACACACTGCAACAAGTCTCTTTGTATGGCCATCGTTCCGGAAGGGAACCTCTTCTAAGTTTGGCTCAGATGGTGTCCATCATGTGTGGTGACGTCCTGTTGAGAAAATTGTGTTTTGCCCAAAGTCAAGCATGGTGGTGGTAGCTTCATGGTGTGAGGCTGCATGAGTGCTGCTGGTACTGGGAAGCTGCGGTATATTGAGGGAAACATGGATTCCAACATGTAATATGACATTTTGAAGCAGAACATTATGCCCTCTCTTCAGAAACTGGGCCGAACTGCATTTTTCCAACATAATAGCGAACGCAAACACACCGCCAAGATGACAACTGCCTTGCTGAGGAAGCTGACGGTGAAGGTGATGGAAGGGCCAAGTTTGCTCCAGACCTGAACCCTATTGATTACCTGTGGGGCATCCTCAAGAGTGGAAGAAAATCCCAGCAACAACCAGTGAAGCTCTGGTGATTTCCATGCCTAGGAGGATTAAAGCAGTGCTAGTTCTAACACAAAATGTGGACACATTTTTTACATGCTCACTTAGGGTGGACTCACTTTTGTTGCCAACTATTTAGACAATAATGGCTGCATGTTGAGTTGTTTTCTGAGGACAGTAAATCTGTACTGTTATACAAACTGCACACTGACTACACTAAATTATATCAAAGTTTAATTTCTATTGTATTGTCCCATAAGAAGATTTATTAAAATGGTTGATGAAATGTGAGGGGTGTACTCACTTTTGTGGGATACTGTATATACAAGTTGTTTAATTACTTGTTTCATTAATTCTGACCAAAATATTAACAAAATAGTATCTTGTATATGTGTATTTATTAAGGTTATACTATTTTTATTTTATAATTTATGAAATATAAAGATCATAATTTGAAGGGCTGTGTGTGGTTTCTTTTTACTGTTTGTATCTTTATGACTCATATGATGATTTTGTCTGAATGCATTCTCATTTTGTGGGGAAGCTTTAACCTTTCATTTGCACTGTATGTCTCTTGGTTTTAATACTTTTGATTGCATTAAAGATTAAAGCCTCAATTCTGTGATATGTGAGCAAAATGAAACTTCCTTAATCAACATTGCAGTCTCAGCTGACAGTAGTCATGCGTCCCATTTGAGCATGTGCCAATGTCTTAGGGTGAAAGGCAGTATGAAGGGCATAAAGGCGCATTCAGGAAAATTGTTTGTAACCCAGCTCAACTGAAGTTTGTGTAAATAAAATCTTCCATTTAATACATTTTACATTGTGTTAATAAATTATGTTTAACACATATTTTCAAAATATATCATTTTGAAGAACAGGGTATATAATATATACAGTATAATATATTATATATTATATTAGGGATTTTAAGGATTAAACAGCACACAAAAATACTTCAATACACATTGAAAATGCTTACAATAGAACAATTTTGAACAGATTTTGCATGCAAGCATTTTTTCCTAAACCATGCAGTTATAATTCTAGACTTCCTTGAATTGTATGCAAATCAAGGGCATATGTGATATCTATATTTGTGTTGCAGGAATACACACTATAATGCTAATCAAGGGCACCTGTTATTACAAGTGGAAATCCCCAGAGTTACACAAACCACATTATACGCTATTGAAATATGTAAAGCTTCACATTGTTGCATTTTTTTGGTAAATCACTAAAGCTAACAACTAGAACAGGGTGTGTGGTGTTCTTTTAGGAAATCATACACCAGAGGTAGGTGCCATAAAACTTGGTTTTATTGCACCAAGGCATAAAGTATAAGTAAGTAATTGGTGTTCTTTGCACTCTTATGGTTTCACTATGTAATGGTAAAATTTCATAGTGGTTAAGATTAAAAGTTACTGATCAGCATTTTCAAGATGGTGGAGCATTGGCGTCTTTAACCATATATGTTCCAAGCGCACTGTGTCATGGTTGACCCTGAGCTTTAACTCTTACTTCCTAGTTGATATACAGTACGATCCATTGGTATTGGCACCCTTGGTAAATTTGTGCAAAGAAAGCTATGAAAAAAATGTCTTTATTGTTTAATCTTTTGATTTTGGGTTTATTGAAATCACAAAAAACACTATATTTATTGCAATCATAGTTTTTTTATGTGTTTTTCCTGTTGACACTAATCTCATAGCGTACCACATTAATGTTGGCTAATAGTGTGCCTGCCAATAACAAACCATTAAAAAAAAAAGTTTAGGATTCAGGAGAAGCTGCTCAATATAGGGATAATTGAGTCTTAAATTAGCTGTAAAATAAATTCCATCAATCCAGCACTACCTAATAATATGTACAATTATTTAAAATTGCAAAAAAATGCAAAAGTGAAAATAATTACATAATGCGCCAATGGGATTTAGATTCAAACAAAAAATGCTCTTATCTAAGATGTGCTCATTCAATACTTCCATTTACACCCCGCCCCCACCCCCACAAAAAGCTAAAGCCTATGCTAAACAACTAAAAAAATGTTATGTGCAAGCATGAGTTATTTAATTTCTATTCAAATCAAGACCATGTGTGTTGCTATCTATACTTTGTTGCATGCATAAAAGTATTAATGCTTTTAAAAGGCTATTATTATTACAAATGGAAATCCCCTGAGCTACACAAATCTCATTCGATCGCTATAAAAAGCACTCTTAAATGTTTAAAGCCTCGCCTCATTGTATTAGTCTGTTCATAAATCATTATAGCTAACATCCAAAGCAGGGTCTGTGGTGTTCTTTTTTGCAAATCATATACCAAAGGTAGGTGCAATCAAACTTTTACTTTATCCAGACATAAGGGCCCCAAATGTTCAATGTTGTTTTACTTTGAATGTTTTTGTCATATTATTATTTTTGTTACATTTTGAAAGTTATTTCTTATTTTTCCACGAATTTCCCTTTAATTGTGAATGGTTTAATGAAATTGCTTTCACTAGCTGTGTTGTGTGTAACAGGAAAACATTTCTTTTTAAATTAGAACATGGATTTTTCACCAGAAATATTGGATAATGAATCACAAGACACAAAAACGTGAGTACACAATTCTAAGTCATAGATAACCTGTAAAATACATGTTCTCTAATTCTGATTTACTTTTAAGTATTTCATTACAATCCTTTTTTTTTTTTTAAATCAGATATCAGATAGTTGAAGAGAGGTCTGGGGTGTTTCTCAAACAATGGGAATCCCAGGTTCGTCCTTACATTGAAATGATTGACTACCTACGGCGTATCGGCATCGAGAAGGATCTTGCCCTACCATCCATTGCAGTTGTTGGAGACCAAAGTTCTGGAAAAAGCTCAGTTTTGGAGGCATTGTCTGGTGTGGCTTTACCCAGAGGCAGTGGTAAGAGATATATCTGCTCATTAGTACATGCCGAGTGTTCAGTCATATTAAAAAGCTCTTAGTTTTTACTAAAGAGAAATTAATACTTTTGACACAACATCAAAGAAAAGAAATATCACTGAGGGCAATTGCATATAGCTATATGAAGGCTTGTGTATGTATCTACTCTTCTGGAATGTACTCCAAAGGGTGTTAGTAAAGTCAGGTACTGTGAGGAGGCCTGGCATGTAGTCAGCATTCCAATTCATTCCAAAGAAGTTTAATAGTATTGAGGTCAAAACACTGATCTTCCACTTCATGTAAATTATACCTTCATGGAGCTGGCTTTGTCCACATTGTCATACTGGAACAGGTTTGGGTCTCCTAGTTCAAGTGAAAGAAATATAGAACCCTCATACAAAGACATTTTAAACAAATGAGTGCCTCCAACTTTGTGGTAACAGTTTGGGAAAGAACCACATATGGCTGGAAAAGTCTAACGTCCCAGTACTTTTGTCCATATAGTATAAATTTTCAGAAATGACTCTACTGATAAAGTTGTATAGGCACAACTAACTGTCTACCTAACAGAGAGATGACAGAGGATATAAAAGGTCTACACCACTCTGTTAGAATTTTTCTAATATTAGATCTTTTCCCATTCTTTGTAAACCTTTGGCAGACCATGGCTTTAGCAAACAGATGAACCCTAGAAGATTTCAAGATCAAACAGAAACACCTGATATTTAATTGTGGGTTAATCAGAATCAATTAATTAATGACATTTGTATTTTTTTTTTTTACCTGAATTGCTTAAAGCGATTGGTTATGAGTACATGTATTCTGAGTACAGTCACTGCCCCATTATTAAGAACTATACACATTTATGCTTCCAGGTTATCGTTGTTAATTTCAATATTATTACGTTTGGGATTTTTCCTTTCCTCCCTGAAACATTTCTGTTTGTTTTTGCTCAAATCACAGAAATAAGATATAGTATGAATTATTTGAATTTCATTTTTTATTGTCATTACTTATGTAATAAATATACATATACTAATGCTGAATATCCAATGTAGTTATAAGACTTTAAAATATACTTTAATGAACATTATTCTACATAACACCAGCTCTGACTGTAGTTCTGGCTGCAACGCTTACATAAATGTACCCATTTTCAAATGTTGCTTCTGTAACAACTTGAACAGAGACATAAATGGCAAATACTCCCATAAATGTATTTAAAAAAAAAAAAACAGGTGTAATTATTGCGATGTAGCTTTCTGTGAGGAATTTTTTAAGAATTCTTGGTAGAGATTTTCTTTCTTATCTTCCATGCAGGGCAGGAAAGTTGTAAGGACAGAGGGCTTTGTGCATTTTTGTCACATTTAGGTATCACTTTACAGTAACAGGACATAAATAAGCTTGTACTAACATGTAAACTAAATGTTACTTTATAATGAACTAATAATGAGTTAAGGCATATACTATTTAAGAACTAACCTTAACTACACCATGAGTCACATGAATTCATATGTGAACAATGGCTACCTTAATTGTTGTACATGTTAGTACATGTTTGTTAATTCATGTATTAATTAACACTTTAGAAAGAATGTGAATTACGCACAAAGGATAATTTTGCTACATCCAATGGTGTTTGTAATGTATTTTAAATGGTGTACTTTTAATTCATATTTCTTCTCATAGAGCAGGTTATATTTAGCTTAACATAAAGTGTTAATTAATACATTATTTAACAAATATGTACTAACATGTAATTAAGGTAGCTGTTGTTCACACATGAATTCATGTGACTGTGATGTAGTTAACTTTAGTTTTTGATTAGTATATGCCTTAACTCACCATTAGTTCATAATAAAGTAACATTTAGTTTGCATATTAGTTCATGCTTATTTAACCCAGCCATTAGGGAGGCACAAGCCAGTGCACTCTTAGTGCCGGTCCCAAGCCCGGATAAATGGGGAGGGTTGCGTTAGGAAGGGCATCCAGCGTAAAACATGTGCCAAATCAAATATGCGGGTCACGATTAAGAATTTCATACCGGATCGGTCGAGGCCCGGGTTAACAACGACCGCCACAGATATCGTTAGCCAACAGGGTACCGGTGGAAATTGGGCTACTGTTGGCCGAAGGAGGAGAAGGAGAGGAGGAAGACGTCTACAGAGACGGCAGGGAAAGGAGAAGTGTAGGAGAGTGGAGGTTCGGGTTGGTACTTTAAATGTTGGCACTATGACTGGTAAAGGGAGAGAGTTAGCTGATATGATGGAGAGGAGAAAGGTAGATATGTTGTGTGTTCAGGAGACCAAGTGGAAAGGGAGTAAGGCCAGAAACATTGGAGGTGGGTTTAAACTGTTCTATTATGGTGTGGATGGAAAGAGAAATGGTGTAGGGGTGATTCTGAAGGAAGAGTACAGTAAGAGTGTAGTGGAGGTGAAGAGAGTTTCTGATAGGGTGATGATCGTGAAGGTGGAAGTTGAAGGGATGATGATAAATGTCATCAGTGCCTATGCTCCACAAGTCGGCTGTGAGATGGAGGAGAAGGAAAGATTCTGGAGTGAATTAGATGAAGTGGTAGATGGTGTACCTAGAAATGAACGATTGGTGATTGGTGCAGACTTTAATGGACATGTAGGTGAAGGGAACAGAGGTGATGAGGAGGTGATGGGTAGGTATGGCCTAAAGGAGAGAAATGTGGAAGGGCAGATGGTGGTAGATTTTGCTAAAAGGATGGAAATGGCAGTGGTGAATACGTATTTTAAGAAGAAGGAGGATCATAGGGTGACCTATAAGAGTGGAGGAAGGTGCACACAGGTGGACTATGTTCTATGTAGGAGATGCAACCTGAAGGGGATTGGAGACTGTAAGGTGTTGGCAGGGGACAGTGTAGCTAGACAGCATCGGTTGGTGATCTGTAGGATGGTTTTGGAGGCGAAGAAGAAGAGGAGGAGAGTAAGGACTGAAAGAAGAATAAGATGGTGGAAACTGAAGGAGGAAGACTGTAGTGTGAGGTTCAGGGAAGAGGTCAGACAGGGGCTTTGTGGGGGTGAAAAGGTGCTGGATGATTGGGAAACTACTGCAGGAGTGATGAGGGAGGCAGCTAGAAAGATACTTGGTATGACATCTGGAAATAGAAAGGAAGAGAAAGAGACGTGGTGGTGGAATGAGGAAGTGCAGGAGAGCATAAGGGGAAAGAGGTTAACAAAACAGAAGTGGGATCGACAGGGTGATGAGAAAAGTAGGCAGGAGTACAAGGAGATGCGGCAGCAGGTAAAGAGGGATGTGGCGAAAGCCAAGGAAAAGGCATACGAGGAGCTGTATGAGAGGTTGAACACTAAGGAAGGAGAAAAGGATTTGTACCGATTGGCCAGGCAGAGGGATCGAGCTGGGAAGGATGTGTTGCAAGTTAGAGCAATAAAGGATGGAGATGGAAATGTGTTGACTAGTGAGGAGAGTGTGTTGAGAAGATGGAGGGAGTATTTTGAGCAGCTGATGAACGAGGAAAATGAGAGAGAGAGAAAGTTGGATGATGTGGAGTTGGTAAAGCAGGAAGTGGATAGGATTAGTAAGGAGGAAGTGAGAGCAGCGATTAAGAGGATGAAGAGTGGAAAGTCGGTTGGACCAGATGACATACCGGTAGAAGCATGGAGATGTTTAGGAGAGATGGCAGTGGAGTTTTTAACCAGATTGTTTAACAAGATTTTGGAAGGTGAGAGGATGCCTGAGGAATGGAGAAGGAGTGTGCTGGTACCGATCTTTAAGAATAAGGGAGATGTGCAGACCTGCAGTAACTACAGGGGAATTAAGTTGATCAGTCACACCATGAAGTTATGGGAAAGAGTGGTGGAAGCCAGGCTGAGAGAAGAGGTGACCATCTGTGAGCAACAGTATGGTTTCATGCTGAGGAAGAGCACCACAGATGCCTTATTTGCTTTGAGAACATTGATGGAGAAGTATAGAGAAGGACAGAAGGAGCTGCATTGTGTATTTGTGGATTTAGAGAAAGCGTACACCAGAGTGCCAAGAGAGGAGTTGTGGTATTGTATGAGGAAGTCAGGTGTGTCAGAGAAGTACGTGAGGGTGGTGCAGGACATGTATGAGGACAGTGTGACAGCAGTGAAGTGTGCAGTAGGAACGACAGACTGGTTCAAGGTGAAGGTTGGACTGCATCAAGGATCGGCCCTGAGCCCTTTCCTGTTTGCAGTGGTGATGGACAGGTTGACGGACGAGGTCAGACAGGAGTCTCCCTGGACTATGATGTTTGCGGATGATATTGTGATTTGTGGTGAGAGTAGTGAGCAGGTTGAGAAGAGCCTGGAGAGGTGGAGGTACGTGCTGGAGAGAAGGGGAATGAAAGTCAGTAGGAGTAAGACAGAGTACATGTGTGTGAATGAGAGGGAGGGAAGTGGAGTGGTGCGGTTGCAGGGAGAAGAGGTGGAGAAGGTGGAGGAGTTCAGTTACCTGGGGTCAACAGTGCAAAGTAATGGGGAGTGTGTTAGGGAAGTAAAGGAAAGAGTGCAGGCAGGGTGGAGTGGGTGGAGAAGAGTGACAGGAGTGATTTGTGATAGTAGAGTATCTGCAAGAATGAAAGGAAAGGTTTATAGGACTGTGGTGAGACCTGCGATGTTGTATGGTTTAGAGACAGTGGCATTGAGTAAAAGGCAGGAGGTGGAGCTGGAGGTAGCAGAGCTGAAGATGTTAAGGTTTTCGTTGGGAGTGACGAGGATGGACAAGATTAAAAATGAGTTTATTAGAGGGACAGCGCATGTTGGACGTTTTGGTGACAAGGTGAGGGAGGCGAGATTGAGATGGTTTGGACATGTGCAGAGGAGGGACATGGGGTATATTGGTAGGAGAATGCTGAGGATGGAGCCACCAGGTAGGAGGAAAAGAGGAAGACCAAGAAGGAGGTTCATGGATGTGGTGAGAGAAGACATGCAGGTAGTTGGTGTAAAAGAGGCAGATGTAGAGGACAGGGTGGTATGGAGACGGATGATCCGCTGTGGCGACCCCTAATGGGAGCAGCCGAAAGAAAAAGAAGAAGATTAGTTCATGCTTATTTATGTACTGTTTCCTTAAATTGTTACCCACATTTCATTTTAAGAAAGCAATAAATAGGAAAAGGAACCATGGCTAATAGATGAAACTAGAATAGGAAGTCATTTGTTTCATAGTCAAATTTTATGAATAAGCAATAATATTACAGCGCTCCTAAATAAAGAATTAAAGTTTTGCTTCTGCATTAGGAATTGTCACCCGTTGTCCGCTGGAGCTGAAACTGCGGAAGCTGCATGAAGGCTCAAGTTGGACGGCTGTCATTTCCTACCGAGATGTGCAAGAGACATTCACGGATCCTTCACAAGTTGAGGGTCATGTCAGAAGAGGTATGAATAGCTCAGAAATATATATCTTATTCAATATCTTTTTTTTTTTTTATGTTTAATTCAATTCAATTCAATTTTTTTGTCTGTGTGTGTGTGTGTGTGTGTGTGTGTGTGTGTGTGTGTGTGTGTGT
>JAAIIK010000020.1:6315122-6332001 GCA_014706435.1 Silurus glanis
TGTGTGTGTGTGTGTGTGTGTGTGTGTGTGTGTGTGTGTGTGTGTGTAGCTCAAAATATTCTGGCTGGAGATGGTGTTGGGATTTGTGATGAACTCATCAGTTTAATGATCACGTCTCCTGATGTATGTGACCTCACCCTGATTGATTTACCTGGCATAACTAGAGTACCTGTGAAAGGTCAACCCGAAGACATTGGAGATCAGGTGTATAAACTATTTACATGAATAATTAATGCATCCATACAGGATTTTGTAACTGTTTTCTTTAATTGTTGACCTCTTGGTTTTCAGATTAGACGGCTTATTCTGAAGTTTATTGAAAAGCGAGAAACCATTAATTTGGTTGTCGTACCCTGCAATGTGGACATAGCAACAACCGAGGCACTGCGGATGGCACAGGGGGTGGATCCTAATGGAACAAGAACTTTAGGTAAAAGTTCAAATAAAAATTCAAAGCCCTGTTATTAGAGTCAATTGACTTTGAGATTTATGCAAAGGACCAGACTTGCAGTTCCACATTGCTCTCTTTATATCCACAGCAATTCTGACAAAGCCAGATTTGGTGGATAAAGGAGCAGAAGCTGATATTTTGCAGGTTATGCAGGGTAAAGTTGTTACTCTGAAAAAAGGCTTCATCATGGTACGATGTAGGGGTCAGAGCGACATTAATGAGAACCTCTCCTTGGCTGAGGCCACGAAATTGGAGACTGAATTCTTCAAGTCCCACATTCACTTTAGGTAGCTGGTTTCGTTCGTACAAAATAAAAAAGCATAATACAGCATAATGCACTATTGATAATATCATTCTCTCTCCTCCAGCTATCTTTTAGAAGAACAGAAAGTCACAACACGCTGTCTTGCCACTAAGCTCACCAAAGAGCTGGTTGAACATATCAAGGCAAGTTTTAAAATTTTCTCAAAAGATTTATACACGATCACAGGACAACAGGGCCGAATTCTTATAAGATGTTTTTTTACAGGCATCACTGCCAAACCTCACAGAGCAAATTCAAATACGCTTGTCTGCTGTTAAGCTGGAACTCAGGAACTATGGCCAAGGGCCTCCAATGGAGCCAGAGAAGATGGGTTCTTATCTAAGCAAAGTAAATCTTTCAGGTGTTTAGCAGAGATGGAATAAATACTTATGTTTTGAGGATTTTTAATTTCTTATTATATCTGAGCAGAGAATCCTGGAGTTCAGTGATCAAATCAGCGAGCTCTGTCGGAGCGGGGCATCAGGAGAGAAAAACATCTATTCTCTCCTGCGACCTGTGTTCAAGCAATGGGAATCCCTTCTCAAAAGCTCCAAAGAATTATGTACATCATGAGTTTTGTCTTTTTTCTTTCTTCTTTTTCATAAACACTTAAACATGTTACATAAAACAAGGTTAGGACTGTACAAAGGAATAATCAGAAAAAGAGTAACAGGAAATGTGTGCTAATGAACCATTAGGAAAATTTGGATTTGACAGAGGGTTGCACACTAATAGCCTACAGGGTCTTGGTGACATGTTAAAACGACTGTCTAGCCATAATTCAATTCCCACTGTGCTCTGTTAAAAGAGGATATTTTAGTTTCTTCTTTATAACTTAGAAGTAATATCTTACATCAGATTATCCATCTTTTTCAAAGAAACATGCTTGATCCATTAAAAAAGTATAATTAGAATAAAAAGTATGGAAATTATGAACAAAATTTATTACAAATTACTTTACAATGGGAATCCCATTTTCTATGGCCATCTCTTTTATTTTGAAATATAACTTAATATATTCATTATATCAGGCTGTCTTCTTAAGTATTAGGAATACAAACAATACGCACAAAAAAACACACACACACACAAAATCCATTTCACATGATTGGAAATTCTAACCAAATAATTACCCAAGATATACAGACAAAATAACTAGGAATAAAATCTGCAAGTTTCATATTTACATTCTACATTATTCTTATTGTTCTTAGCTAGGTATAAATGGTTGAGTGAGCAAAACGCATTATAATCATCTTGATATTAATTCCTGTACATTATTTCTATAAAATGAATTTCTTTTTAAGATGAAATTCATCCAAACATTAATATTGTTAAGATACTTCCACATGGTCACTAAATCATAATTTTGACTGTCTGAGTCATGTTCTGTCTTTGGTTTAAATGAAGTCAGGAACGAAGTGCAGGAGATGACGGAAAACTATGAGGCACATCGCGGGAGAGAGATAATAACGTTCAGTGACTACTGTGTATATGAGTCGCTAATCCAGAAGCATGTGAACAACCTCAAACCACCAGCTATCGAGACCCTGAAGACTATTAGAGGTAATGTGAGGTCTTACATACATACAAGCACCAAGTGTGTGTAGGAACCCTATTGTTCTTTTTTTATTAGGGGATCAAGCACAGAAGGTGCACAGAGACTCTACTGTTGTTCTGATATTTCTTCTTGATCTTCTTTTACTTCTGACTGGGTTGTTTAATGCAGCCCATTGAATCA
This sequence comes from Silurus glanis, assembly GCA_014706435.1. Taxonomy (NCBI): domain Eukaryota; kingdom Metazoa; phylum Chordata; class Actinopteri; order Siluriformes; family Siluridae; genus Silurus; species Silurus glanis. Next base: position 6,317,619 of record JAAIIK010000020.1, read on the forward strand.
TCTGGGAAAATGTTGTAATACTTGCCACCCTGATTAGAGAGAGTCTAAGGAACATCTAGACCAAAGTTGGTGCAAGTGATGCAAATGCCCAAATGTAAAGGTCAGGCATATCTGGGTGTCCCCGGCGGTGTCAACACACCGTATTAATGTGATTTTTCGACAATTTAAATGCTCCAAATTGTTTGCCCGTAATATGTTAATAAACTGTCAAACCCGGAAGTAAGGCTGTATTTTAACAGTGACGTGGTCACAAGAAATTGTAGGTATCTTAATGGACCATGACCTGAAGCTGTACAACAAATTTGATGCGCTACCATTATTCCATGACCTACTGGTCAAAATGTTTATATCTAATGGCCATGTTTGCTACCCCTTAACCACATTTTGCCCAGTGTCTACCAAATTTGTATCACATTTTTTATATACTCCAGCACACTTTTTAAATTGAAAACCTTTTCTCCCACAGAGAATTCCAACACTCTCCATGGTCTATCATGAGTGAAACCGCTTTTAAATTTCTTTTAAGTTATGACTTCTTTCCAGTGATTGCTTAGACAACAGTTGTAGCATAACAGTGAAATTGCAGCTCACTGCATATGGGTAATTGACCCCTGAAAATACGATTTTAAGCTTTGATGTATTTCAATTTTCTTTTTACAGCCATTGTGCAAAATGAGTTTAGAGCCCAGTGTGAGCTGTGCTTCCCAAACTACCCTCATCTGAGATATATGATAATAGTAAGTAAAATTATCAGGACATGTTTACCAATATATATGATATAAATATATGGTTATGTTTGTTTGAGTCATGTTAAGGCTTCAAAATTCAATAATATACATGTCTTTAGAATCAGATTGATGACATTCAGTCACAACAGGAGGCAAAAGTGGAAAAGCGAATCATGGAGTACATCAGCATGGAGAAACTGGTGTTCACCCAAGATCCCATTTTCACCCAGAAGATGGTCGATTTCCGGTTTGTTGAAAAGAGGCAGGAGGAGGAGTCTGTGTGTTTAGACACTGGAGAAAATGCAACCTCTCCTAACAACTGTGCTGTCTTCGACACCAGAAAGCTAACACCTGACAAATGGATAATCTACTATGAGGTATATAACAAAGCTTATATGTTTAACTATGTGTTACTGTCAGGACAAAAGCCTTCGAAACTCCCTTAGTTAATATACTGTAGATATTTCCAATTCTTCACTCAAAGCACTAAATGAATGCGAGCAACGCTAAACCTAACTCTTCTTTCTTTTTTAACAGATTGTCTACCAGCGTTTAGCAGATTTCATTCCCATGTTAATCCTGTTGTTTATACTGAAAGAAGCTGTTGTCATGTTGCGGGCAGAATCCATGGATCTGCGTAATGTTGCTGATGTGCCCAAACTGCTCAGTGAAGACTCAGAGTCAGGACGAAGGAGAACAGAGTTACATCAGCGCATGGAACGACTACGGATGGCCCAGGAGAGGATCACTATTAATATCTGAAATCTTGCATCATTTTCCTCAATTTGAAAACATGCATATATATATATATATATATATATATATATATATATATATATATATATTATACAACAACAGGCTTGGTATGTCAATTGGAAAACTATTGAACTTGCCAAAGAATGAGTACCATTCAAGCTTTTTTTTTTTTTTCCAAAGATTAATATGCAAATTGGAGTTATTTAACCAAAAATCTTGGAATCTATTTACAGAAAATTACAATGTCCAAGTGAACGGCTGGCATCTGGCATGCATCTTTATACAATTAAAAATATTTTCCAATAAAAAAGCAGTGGTGGACAAAGCACACAAACCATGTAGTTGAGTAAAAGTAGAGATCCAGTAGGTAAAATATTACTTCAGTAAAAGTAAAAGTGCTCCTTTATACTTTCACTTGAGAAAAAGTACAAAAGTATTTGTCTTCAAACATACTTAGGTATCCAAAATACTATGATTTATTATGGCTATAATGTTCCTATTATCATTTTTGTCAAAAGACTCTTTGCTTAATCAACTCAGTTTATGTGAAAAGACTGTAATGTTATAATAAAATTATCATGAAAACTTTTCAACTTTTTAACTACTTAAAAAGAATTGCACAAATAAGGCCACAGGCGTTGTGGCAAGCTAGAGTCAGGAGTTTCTTCCATCATTTATTACTCTTAAAACTTTTTGCTTGCTGTTGGTGATAAGTAGATGCCAAGCACCAAGCGGCAATCAAAACAAGTGGTCTACCCTGATTGGCGGCTTGCTGCATGTTAGTCCAGTTAACTTTTTATCCACTTATTAATAAAAAAAAAAAGACTGATTTCTCAAAATGTAGTTGAGTAAAAAGTAAAATATATTTACTTTGAAATGTAGTGAAGATAAAGTAAAAAATTCCCCAAATGGAAATACGTCAGTAAAGTACAGATTTGTGAAAAAAAAGTAACAAATTACATTTACTCCATTGCTGTCCACCACTGTTAATAAGTCAGCGATTTGGTTAAAATGGTTATGTCTCGTCTCATAATGGCACTTCAATTGTATTTAAAAATAAACATAAAGCAGCTTCACAGCAATTGTCTATACAGTCATTTGAAAAGAAAATACAAATACAAATCCTACTAAAATATATCAAGCAACACAAGCAAGGAAGTTGTGCCCTGATTAAAGGGCCACTAGTAGGTCATTTACTACTTTAACCAGCGTTGTCTCAGTGGCAAGGAAAAACTCCCCGAGATGGCATAAGGAAGAAACCTTGAGAGGAACCAGACTCAAGAGGGAACCCATCCTCATTTGGGTTGCACCGAATGTCCATTTGAAGCAGATATACAATGTTGCGGGGTACAGTGATGATGATCAGAAGCGAGCTGTAGTCCTGAGTCAGTGTAGCAGACTGTTGACATTAACTACAGTCCAAATCCATCCTCAAAGCGCCTGTTCTTACTCCGGAATTTCATGGAACCACCCAATTCGTTAAAGAGAAACCGTCCACAGCTGCACAGTGTGGCCTCCAATCAAAGAGAACACTATCCAGAGGCAGGCCTGGACGAAGATCCATGGAGGGGAGAGGGGCAGGAACAGTGGTCAAACATTCATGATCTCCAAGTTGCTGAGCTATACATTTTTCTAATTTCTCATCTAAAATGATTTTCAAGATTATAAGAAGTTTTAATATCGGCCTAAAGTTAGATTACTGACAAATTGTTAAGGTCAGGATTTATGGTAGCTTATTATAGAGATGTAGGAAGAAAAAAAAAAACATGATTTTTGTTCTATAGTTAAAACATGACCACTTTTAAGTAAAGCCACCAAATCTGAAAAGGTGAGGCATTTTTTATTCAAGACTAGCAGAGAGGGTGAATGAAATTCCAATGTGTACATGCCATTGATAAACAAACTGTATCAGGAGATCTTCTTCTGAAGATGTGATGGGTTTGTGATTAGAAGAAAATTGAGGTGAAGAAACTTTCATACATTGAAGCTTTCCTATATTTGTGAATGCTTGGTTTAACTCACTGAAATACAAATCTGCCAGTTGATGACTGATGCACTTATGTCATTTTACATAAACATAAACAAATGAGAAGCAACACCTAAAAACTACACATTTACTGAACCAAAAGACAAACATGATGGGTTTTTTTTCCATAGATCTATATCAGCTCTGTTAATCTTGTTCATGTTATTTCTTTTTGTTCAGACATTTACTGATAAGATCAAATGATTATTTTTTGAGGAAGTGGAAATGAAAGCTTGTTTTTGCTGTTTTGGTTGGAAAAGTGGAAAGACACGGGCCAGAAGCCATGCAACGAATTTGAATCATTTTCAAATGACAAATTCATTTTTAAGCATAATGGAGGAAATGCAAAAGGCACAGAGGAACAAGTAGCTTTAAGAAGTATTGTATTTCTGATAGATGAGCCTTGTGGAAATGCCTATTAAATTAGCTTATTACCTTAAATGAGCACTTTCCAAGTTTGCTTTGTAGAATTCAAGAGTTATATTTATATTAAGTTTGTAATCTAGCGTACCAGTGTAGATTTATTCATTACTAGAAACTTTTGTACGTCGCTCTGGATAAGGACGTCTGCTAAATGCAGAAAATGTAAATGCAAATGTATTAAAGGAAGCCTAGTAGAACAGAAAGGAAAGTTGATTGAAAGGATTTTTTGGGGTCTTGAGATCTTTACCTAGAATGAACAAACCCTCAGTGAACAGTAGTTGCAAGCTGAAAAATATTTGGTGTATTATAGCACTGCTGTTTTTGCAAACATTGCAAAATGAAAGTTCAATCAAGCTAATGAATTTTTCAACCCATTTTTCTTTGTGAAACATCAACCCTAACAAATTCCTAAATTGATCCTGGAGGTGGTGAATAAATAAGACCTGTGGCACAGAGGATTCAGATAACAAAACCAATCCACAATTTGTAGTTCACATGTTCCACATTACAATACATTTCTTTTGCTATCCATCACTTAAGCTTAATCTGGGATGGACTGGTGCAAAATGACTACTTTTTAAGCAGTATATAAGCAAGAAACTTGACAAGAAACTTGAGCAAATCAACACAAAATCCACTTGTAACTGTTAAATAAAAATTTCTAAATTGCTGTTGAGTCAAAAGAGGTCACTTGCATTTTTACAGAATGTAAAATAAATTGTACATCCTGAGAGCTGTAAAATCAAGGATCTCTTTCCTTACTCTTTTTTGGTTTTGTTTCTGGGTTTTGGAAAAAGCACTGCCTGGTCACTTTTACACAGAGGCAATGATAAAAGATCAGTCTTGTACATGATTTGGTATCTATTTACACTGCTCTTAACTTGTAAGGAAAGAAAGAAAAATAAATCACTCAAGTTTACTTATTCATGATTTAAATGTTTGGAGATTTTCTATAGTTTATTTTAAGGTGTATGGTTGTCAAAAATCAAAATGAAATTATACAGCATTGTGAATATGTGATTTCACAGACATGTGACTCCAATTAAGCCAATTAAAGCAATAGACAGGTTATATAATTCTAAGGAAAGTCTCTGTTTGTTATATGAAAACAAAATGAGCAGTACAGTATTAATCATCACAGTATCAATTAACACCACCACTTAAATGTTGATTCTAATGCCTAAAAAGTGTTGCTTAATTTTCTGTAACGGCCTAAAACAGTAGTTCTAGCTAATATGGTGAATAAAACAGGTGTAATCATTCATTTGAGAAAAAAAGTCATAAGTCTTATTGCTTAATCAAACTAATGGTTTGAGGACAGGATTTTGCACATCCTGCTTTCTCAGTAACAGAGGTCTGATCTCATATTTGATCGCTCATTATCTTATTTTTAAAGATTGTTTGCAATACAGTATGCAACCCAGCCATTATGGATGCACAAGCCAGTGCACTCTTAGTGCCGGTCCCAAGCCCGGGTAAATGGGGAGGGTTGCGTTAGGAAGGGCATCCAGCGTAAAACATGTGCCAAATCAAATATGCGGATCACAAATGAGAATTTCATACCGGATCGGTCGAGGCCCGGGTTAACAACGACCGCCACAGGTATCGTTAGCCGACAGGGTACCGGTGGAAATTGGGCTACTGTTGGCCGAAGGAGGAGAAGGAGAGGAGGAAGACGTCTACAGAGACGGCAGGGAAAGGAGCAGTGTAGGAGAGTGGAGGTTCGGGTTGGTACTTTAAATGTTGGTACTATGACGGGTAAAGGGAGAGAGGTAGCTGATATGATGGAGAGGAGAAAGGTAGATATGTTGTGTGTTCAGGAGACCAAGTGGAAAGGGAGTAAGGCCAGGAGCATTGGAGGTGGATTTAAACTGTTTTATCATGGTGTGGATGGAAAGAGAAATGGTGTAGGGGTGATCCTGAAGGAAGAGTACAGTAAGAGTGTAGTGGAGGTGAAGAGAGTTTCTGATAGGGTGATGATCGTGAAGGTGGAAGTTGAAGGGATGATGATAAATGTCATCAGTGCCTATGCTCCACAAGTTGGCTGTGAGATGGAGGAGAAGGAAAGATTCTGGAGTGAATTAGATGAAGTGGTAGATGGTGTACCTAGGAAAGAACGATTGGTGATTGGGGCAGACTTTAATGGGCATGTTGGTGAAGGGAACAGAGGTGATGAGGAGGTGATGGGTAGGTATGGTTTTAAGGAGAGGAATGTGGAAGGGCAGATGGTGGTAGATTTTGCTAAAAGGATGGAAATGGCAGTGGTGAACACTTATTTTAAGAAGAAGGAGGATCATAGGGTGACGTATAAGAGTGGAGGAAGGTGCACACAGGTGGACTATGTTCTATGCAGGAGATGCAACCTAAAGGAGATTGGAGACTGTAAGGTGTTGGCAGGGGACAGTGTAGCTAGACAGCATCGGATGGTGGTCTGTAGGATGGTTTTGGAGGCGAAGAAGAAGAGGAGGAGAGTGAGGACTGAAAGAAGAATAAGATGGTGGAAACTGAAGGAGGAAGAGTGTAGTGTGAGGTTCAGGGAAGAGGTCAGACAGAGGCTCAGTGGTGTTAAGGAGGTGTTGGATGATTGGGCAACTACTGCAGGAGTGATGAGGGAGGCAGCTAGAAAAGTACTTGGTGTAACATCTGGAAATAGAAAGCAAGACAAGGAGACGTGGTGGTGGAATGAGGAAGTGCAGGAGAGCATAAGGAGAAAGAGGTTGGCAAAACAGAAGTGGGATAGACAGAGTGATGAGAAAAGTAGGCAGGAGTACAAGGAGATGCGGCAGCAGGTTAAGAGGGATGTGGCGAAAGCCAAGGAAAAGGCATATGAGGAGCTGTATGAGAGGTTGGACACTAAGGAAGGAGAAAAGGATTTGTACCGATTGGCCAGGCAGAGGGACCGAGCTGGGAAGGATGTACTGCAAGTTAGAGCAGTAAAGGATGGAGAGGGAAATGTGTTGACTAGTGAGGAGAGTGTGTTGAGAAGGTGGAGGGAGTATTTTGAGCAGCTGATGAATGAGGAAAATCAGAGAGAGAGAAGGTTGGATGATGTGGAGTTGGTGAAGCAGGAAGTGGATAGGATTAGTAAGGAGGAAGTGAGAGCAGCGATTAAGAGGATGAAGAGTGGAAAGTCGGTTGGACCAGATGACATACCGGTAGAAGCGTGGAGATGTTTAGGAGAGATGGCAGTGGAGATTTTGACCAGATTGTTTAACAGGATTTTGGAAGGTGAGAAGATGCCTGAGGAATGGAGAAGAAGTGTGCTGGTACCGATCTTTAAGCATAAAGGAGATGTGCAGTCTTGCAGTAACTACAGGGGAATTAAGTTGATCAGTCACACCATGAAGTTATGGGAAAGAGTAGTGGAAGCCAGGCTGAGAGAAGAGGTGACCATCTGTGAGCAACAGTATGGTTTCATGCCGAGGAAGAGCACCACAGATGCCTTATTTGCTTTAAGAATGTTGATGGAGAAGTATAGAGAAGGACAGAAGGAATTGCATTGTGTATTTGTGGATTTAGAGAAGGCGTACGACAGGGTGCCAAGAGAGGAGTTGTGGTATTGTATGAGGAAGTCAGGTGTGTCAGAGAAGTATGTGAGGGTGGTGCAGGACATGTATGAGGACAGTGTGACGGCAGTGAAGTGTGCAGTAGGAACGACAGACTGGTTCAGGGTGAATGTTGGACTGCACCAGGGATCGGCCCTGAGCCCTTTCCTGTTTGCAGTGGTGATGGACAGGTTGACGGACGAGGTCAGACAGGAGTCTCCCTGGACTATGATGTTTGCGGATGATATTGTGATTTGTGGTGAGAGTAGGGAGCAGGTTGAGAAGAGCCTGGAGAGGTGGAGATATGCGCTGGAGAGAAGGGGAATGAAACTCAGTAGGAGTAAGACAGAATACATGTGTGTGAATGAGAGGGAGGGCAGTGGAGTTGTGCGGTTGCAGGGAAAAGAGCTGGAGAAGGTGGAGGAATTCAGGTACCTGGGGTCAACAGTGCAAAGTAATGGTGAGTGTGTTAGAGAAGTGAAGAAAAGAGTGCAGGCAGGGTGGAGTGGGTGGAGAAGAGTGACAGGAGTGATTTGTGACAGTAGGGTATCTGCAAAAATGAAAGGGAAAGTTTATAGGTCTGTGGTGAGACCTGCGATGTTGTATGGATTAGAGACAGTGGCATTGAGTAAAAGACAGGAGGTGGAGCTGGAGGTAGCAGAGCTGAAGATGTTAAGGTTTTCGTTGGGAGTGACAAGGATGGATAAGATTAGAAATGAGTTTATTAGAGGGACAGCGCATGTAGGATGTTTTGGTGACAAGATGAGGGAGGCGAGATTGAGATGGTTTGGACATGTGCAGAGGAGGGACATGAATTATATTGGTAGAAGAATGCTGAGGATGGAGCCACCAGGTAGGAGGAAAAGAGGAAGGCCAAGGAGGAGGTTTATGGATGTGGTGAGGGAAGACATGCAGGTAGTTGGTGTAAAAGAGGCAGATGTAGAGGACAGGGTGGTATGGAGACGGATGATCTGCTGTGGCGACCCCTAATGGGAGCAGCCGAAAGAAGAAGAAGAAGTTTGCAATACAGTATGCAACAACTGCAGATGGTACATTAGTTTAGATCCACATTGACAGCTCAATTTCCAAAGACCTGGTGCTGTAATCTACTATACAGTCCCTGACAAAAGTCTTGTCGCTTGTGTACAAATTGACCTGAAGTGCCGCTGAAATATATTTCTAATCAAGATTTTTTTTTTTTTCAAGAAATGGCTCATTTTAATCCCAACAGCTTTTGTAATAATGTTTCAGTGCAAAACGAAACTGTCAAAAAGTATTCTAATATTCACAGCTTGGTAAAGCCCATTGAGTCAATTTTTGCAAAGACATAAGTATTGTCGCCTTGTCGTATGAGCTTCACCTGTGACTAATAATGGATCAATTAGGTCTCAGGTGTGTATAAAAAGAACCCCAGTACACTAGACCTTCACATCAACTGCAACTAGACCTCTGCAAACATGCCTAAGATTCACCCTGAGACTAAAGTTTTGATTATCAAGAGGCTGAAGACCAGATCCACTGCTGATGTGGCAGACACCTTCAATGTGTCTCAGCGTCAAGTACAGAGGACAAAAAAAAGATTTGAAGAGACTGGAGACGTTTTTGACAAGCCCAGGTCAGGCTGACCCCGCAAGACAACTGCTGGAGAGGACCGTTTGTTGGCTCGAAAATCCAAGGCCAGCCCATTTTCCACTGCAGCAGAGCTCCATGAGACCTGGTCACCTGAAGTCCCTGTGTCAACCAGAACAGTTTGTCCGATTCTGTCTCGAAATGGCCTCCATGGTCGAATCAGTGCCCACAAGCCAGCACTAAACAAAAGACAATTGAAAAACCATGTGGCATTTGCCAAGGCCCACAGCCTGCTAAAAGGATGGACACTGGAAAAGTGGCAGAAGGTGGATTTTTCAGATGAATCTTCTGTTGAATTACACCACAGTCGCTGCAAATATTGCAGGAGACCTACTGGAGCCCGCATGGATCCGAGATTCACCCAGAAAACAGTGAAGTTTGGTGGCGGAAAAATCATGGTCTGGGGTTACATCCAGTATGGGGGTGTGCGAGAGATCTGCAGGGTGGAAGGCAACATCAATAGTCTAAAATACCAAGAAATCTTAGCTACCTCTTATATTCCCAACCATAAAAGAGGCCAAATTCTGCAGCAGGATGGTGATCCATTGCATACTTCCATGGCCACATCAAAGTTCCTCAAGGCGAAGAAGATCAAGATGCTCCAGGATTGGCCAGCCCAGTCACCAGACATGAACAACATTGAGCATATGTGGGGTAGGATGAAAGAGGAAGCATGGAAGACGAAACCAAAGAATATTGATGAACTCTGGGAGGCATGCAAGACTGCTTTCTTTGCTATTCCTGATGACTTCATCAATAAATTGTATGAATCCTTGCCAAATTGTTAATATTAAATTTGGATCTCACAGCACCACTACTTAATTTGCTGACATCTAATTGTATTTGCAGTAAATTTGTTCAATTTCTGTATAGGCGCCAAAACTTTTGTCTTGCCAAAATTTGACCTTTCTGTCTTGATTAAATGATAAATCTTTTTTCAGTGAAACTAATTTATTTCAGTGCATTAAACATCATTTGGGAGGGTTTTAGCTTTTTATGAGCTATTTCTAACACCAAATGATTAATTAAAAGTCAGGTTAATAGCAGGTGTTTCTACAAAATAGATAAGCGACAAGACTTTTGTCAGGGACTGTACAATTCTGCTTTATCACCTTTTAATCTTTTTCTTCTTTCGGTTCCTCCCATTAGGGGTCACCACAGCGGATCATCCGTGTCCATACTACTCTGTCCTCTACATCGGCTCCATCCTCAGCATTCTCCTACCGATATACCCCATGTCCCTCCTTTGCATATGTCCAAACCATCTCAATCGCTCCTCTCTCATTTTGTCTCCAAAACGTCCTACATGCACTGTCCCTCTAATAAACACGTTTCTAATCCTTGTCCATCCTTATCACTCCCAATGAAAATTAACATTTTCAGCTCTGCTACCTCCAGCTCCACCTCCTGTCTTTTAGTCAATGCCACTGTCTCTAAACCATACAACATCCTGCCTGGCTTCCACTACTCTTTCCCATAACATCATGGTGTGACCGATCAACTTCATTCGCCTGTAGTTACTGCAGGTCTGCACATCTCTCTTATTCTTAAAGATCGGTACTAGCACACTCCTTCTCCATTCCTCAGGCTCAGAACAACCTAGTTAAAAACTCCGCTGCCATCTCTCCTAAACATCTCCATGCTTCTACTGGCATGCCATCTGGTTCAACTGACTTTCCTCTTTTCATCCTCTTAATCACTGCTCTCACTTCCTCCTTACTAATCCTATCCACTTCCTGCTTCACCATCTCCACATCATCCACCCTTCTCTCTCTTTCATTTTCCTCATTCATCAGCTGCTCAAAATACTCCCTCAATCCCTCCACATTTCCATCTTCATCCTCGGTCCCTCTGCCTGGCCAATCGGTACAAATCCTTTTATCCTTTCTTAGTGTTCAACTTCTTATACAGCTCCTCATATACCATTTATTTGGCTTTCGCCACATCCCTCTTTAACTGCTGCCGCATCTCCTTGTACTCCTGCCTACTTTTCTCATCACTCTGTCGATCCCAATTCTGTTTTGACAAACTCTTTCTTCTTATGCTCTCCTGCACTTCCTCATTCTCAATTTCTATTTCCAGATGTCACACCAAGTACCTTTCTAACGGTCTCCCTTATCACTTCTGCAGTAGTTGCCCAATCATCCAGCACCTTTTATTACCACCACCGAGCCCCTGTCTGACCTCTTCTCTGAATCTCACACTACAGTCTTCCTTTTTCAGTTTCTACCATCTTATTCTTTTTTCAGTCCTCACTCTCCTCCTCTTCTTTTTCACATCCAAAGCCTACATCCTACAGACCGCCATTCGATGCTGTCTAGCTACACTGTCCCCTGCCAACAACTTACAGTCACCCTATGATCCTCCTTCTTTTTAAAATAAGTATTTTACACTGCCATTTTCATACTTTTAGCAAAATCTAACACCATCTGCCCTTCCACATTCCTCTCCCTAATAACATACCTACCCATCACCTCCTCATCATCTCTGTTGCTTTCACCAACATGGCCATCTGCCCCAATCACCAATCTTTCATTCCTAGGTACACCTTCTACCACTTAATTTAACTGACTCCAGAATATTTCCTTCTCCTCCATCTCACAGCCGACTTGTGGAGCATAGACACTGATGACATTTATCATCATCCCCTCAACTTCCAGCTTCACGTTCATCACCCTATCAGAAACTCTCTTCACCTCCACTACACTCTTACTGTACTCTTCCTTCAGAATCACCCCGACACCATTTCTCTTTCCATCCACACCATGATAGAACAGTTTAAACCCCCCTCCAATGCTCCTGGCCTTACTCCCTTTCCACTTGGTCTCCTGAACACACAACATATCTACCTTTCTCCTCTTCATCATATCAGCTACCTCTCTCCCTTTACCAATCATAGCATCAACGTTTAAAGTGCCAACCCAAACCTCCACTCTCCTACACTTCTCCTTTTCCTGCTGTCTCTGTTTGACGTCTGCCTCCTCTCCTTCTCCTCTTTCGGCCAACAGTAGCCCAATTTGCACTAAACAATACCTGTGGCGGTCGTTGGTAACCCAGACCTCGACCAATACGGTATGAATTTCTCTTTCGTGATCCGCATATTTGATTTGGCACACGTTTTATGCTGGATGCCCTTCATAAAGCAACCCTGCCTATTTATCGTGCTTGGGACCGGCACTAAGAGTGCACTGGCTTGTGCAACCCTAATAGCTGGGTTCTTTATCACCTTTAATATTTGTTTACAAATTTTTTTTTTACTTTTATATGTGTTACCCTGGGCAACTCATTGGCAAAGTATATTATGTTTTCCAAGGTCGATTAAATCTTGAGCTCAGGTTACATCCTGTATGGAGTTTCATGTTACGACATGTGCGTGCTGTGTTCACAATCACAATCAGATGCTTATGGTGGTAGGATAATCTACAGACAGGATTTTCACAGTTGATGAATTTAATTGATAGAAACTTCTTTAGATTACATAACATAGGTACTCATTTTATGATAAAAACAAAGGTCTTTACATGGCATTGTTTGGCAAAGAGAAAGAGAAATTGCCCAGGGTTTTCCCAGGTGCTGTTGCAACCCTGACAATGATAAAGCAAATACACAAAAAGTATGAATGAATGTGGTCACCTTCATGTCAAACTGCAATATGATTAAGTACCATACTGTGTTTTAGCACAGTTTTGTTGCTGAAGTTTTAAAATCACTTAAGTTTAAATACATTTAATTGAACATTGTGAACTGAACCATTTGTTTTTCATCCCTTCATTGCTCTTAGTTATTAATTTCCACAACAATTTTAACAAAGCAAACATAACAGATAATGCGGCAGAGGCTGATTTTGCAGGTAAAAATGGTATAATGTGAGGTCAAAACAACATCAATGAGAACTCTTTGAGTGATGGTACAATACTAAAGACAGATTATTGAAATAATCTGAAATTCAGATGTTCCTCCATATTCATTGGAGTCACTGCTGTCCTTAAAAGAGCAAATTCAAATCTGCTTATATGGGCCTATGTTCAAGACTTCTGATTGAGCTGGAGAATATTAGGGTTTATCAGGACAAGATAAGTTCTTCAGGTTTATAGCAGAGGAGGGGGCAAAGCCTTATCTAGTGATAAATCATTATGCCTTTTATTTAATGGTCAACTTTAAATTTGTTCACAGGGGCTGTTTAGATACAGGAGAGAATGCAACTTTTAACAACAATGTCAAACATAGTACTATATATATATATATATATATATATATATATATATACAGTGCCTTGCGAAAGTATTCGGCCCCCTTGAACCTTGCGACCTTTTGCCACATTTCAGGCTTCAAACATAAAGATATAAAACTGTAATTTTTTGTGAAGAATCAACAACAAGTGGGACACAATCATGAAGTGGAACGAAATTTATTGGATATTTCAAACTTTTTTAACAAATAAAAAACTTAAAAATTGGGCGTGTAAAATTATTCAGCCCCCTTAAGTTAATACTTTGTAGCGCCACCTTTTGCTGCGATTACAGCTGTAAGTCGCTTGGGGTATGTCTCTATCAGTTTTGCACATCGAGAGACTGAAATCTTTGCCCATTCCTCCTTGCAAAACAGCTCGAGCTCAGTGAGGTTGGATGGAGAGCATTTGTGAACAGCAGTTTTCAGTTCTTTCCACAGATTCTCGATTGGATTCAGGTCTGGACTTTTCTTCCAGAATGGTCCTGTATTTGGCTCCATCCATCTTCCCATCAATTTTAACCATCTTCCCTGTCCCTGCTGAAGAAAAGCAGGCCCAAACCATGATGCTGCCACCACCATGTTTGACAGTGGGGATGGTGTGTTCAGGGTGATGAGCTGTGTTGCTTTTACGCCAAACATAACGTTTTGCATTGTTGCCAAAAAGTTCGAATTTGGTTTCATCTGACCAGAGCACCTTCTTCCACATGTTTGGTGTGTCTCCCAGGTGGCTTGTGGCAAACTTTAAACGACACTTTTTATGGATATCTTTAAGTAATGGCTTTCTTCTTGCCACTCTTCCATAAAGGCCAGATTTGTGCAGTATACGACTAATTGTTGTCCTATGGACAGAGTCTCCCACCTCAGCTGTAGATCTCTGCAGTTCATCCAGAGTGATCATGGGCCTCTTGGCTGCATCTCTGATCAGTCTTCTCCTTGTATGAGCTGAAAGTTTAGAGGGACGGCCAGGTCTTGGTAGATTTGCAGTGGTCTGATACTCCTTCCATTTCAATATTATCGCTTGCACAGTGCTCCTTGGGATGTTTAAA
>JAAIIK010000020.1:6337001-6349733 GCA_014706435.1 Silurus glanis
GAGAGAGAGAGAGAGAGAGAGAGAGAGAGAGAGAGAGAGAGAGAGAGGCAACCAAGCAAAACAAGGCAGCAAGCATACCAGCACAGACACGTGCACACTAATGCCTGGAACTGCACAACAACATTTTACAAACTGAAATTTATCAAATAAGCCCCATATAACACCAATCAGTTGTTTCTGGTTGTAAAACATGTCACAGGTTCCTATTAATGCAGTCATATTAATATTAAAACACTAATGTGTGTAAAATGTCTTGAAATTTTCTATGGAGACATTTTTGTAGCTTTTTTTTATACTTGCCTGCACATGGTCAGTCAGAGGTAAAACATTAATGATGTGTTTCTGAAACAATGACAGGATTATCTTATATCTTATCAAGAGAAGTAAACAAAAGACCAGTGCAGGAACAACTTTCGTAGTGTTAACAATTATAGGGAAACAGGAACTAATTTATTCATGTGGACCAAATGAAAGAAAGATATTTTGGAAATCCTGTGAATTTTTTTTTATGTAACATCAGATATTTTTCTATAAGTGAATGCCAGATTTCTGTATTTATTTCTTACTTAATATATTTTTCACTTCATGTTTTGAAACATATATTGTCCTAATGAGTTTACAAGAAACAGAGCAATTTTGTGAAACTAATGCTAGTGAAAGTGAAACCATTTCTGGGAAATTTCCCCCTAAAATTATAATATTGCAGTTGATCCTTCAATGAAATAAAGCTTCACAAAAAAATTTCTGTCTACTTCAAAGCCCAAACCTGATACATGGAAATTCCAGATTTTCAGATGTTTCACTTTCGGTTTCTTAACTCATTGCACAAATATGGTAACCTTTTTTACAGTTCTTCATCCACTTCATCATTAGAGGTGTGGCATGTGTGTGTGTGTGTGTGTGTGTGTGTGTGTGTGTGCGCGTGCACAAGTATATATAGAGCCACATCACTTTCAGTTTATTTCCAGGCTTTGTGAAATTGTGAAGTAAGTAAAATACCTTTATTTCTTCGGTTACTTGTACTTTTTTTTTAAAAAGTGTTAATGTTACCATAGCAACATGTGGATTTTGTTGTCTAGATGATGGAGAATGAACAATCTACTTATGAAGAGGTTGCTTATACTGGGGAAAATTGGTTAGTCATGAAGTGAATCCGATCAAGCAATCATCAACTTGTGTAAATGCCATATATGTATAAAACCTGAATCTTTATTTTGCTCACAGTAAGCCAATGGAAGGGGTTTTCCATAGCCATCTAGAGGAGAGGGTTCGTCCTTACATTGATTTGATTGACTCTTTGAGGCTGATTGGTATTGAAGACGATTTAGCTTTACCAACTATAGCTGTAATTGGAGATCAGAGCTCTGGAAAAAGCTCTGTGTTAGAAGCACTATCTGGAGTGGCATTGCCCAGAGGGAGTGGTGAGTCGTTTTCCTATTTGTCTTTCAGATTACTACAAGTTTCATTATATCATTACATATATTATGACTAGTTAAATTTGAGTTATTAGAAATTTCTAGGGTTAGAGAAAAACATTTCTCACTTCTCTTTTTTTTTTGTGTGTGTGCCTATGTCATCTGACATTAGGAGAAGTGGAAAAGCCAAAGTTGATATATGTGCTTTTTCAACTGTAGGTATTGTAACAAGGTGTCCTCTGGAGCTAAAGCTGAGAAAGATCAAAGGTGGAATTCAATGGCAAGCTGTAATATCTTACAAAGAGGAGTTCATTGAGTTTGAAGACCCATTGCTGGTTGAGAGTTATGTTGAGGCAGGTTGGTAAGATTATTAAGATAAACATATGAAGACAAACAAAATTTACATTCTTATGATTCTGAAAGTGAAACTGCGCTGTCAGGTTCTGCTTTATGATGTCGGCCCAGTGTTAGTGGGTTTTTTTTTTTTTTTACATAGACTTAAAAAAAATCAGCCATTATCTTCCCTTACTTTTTATTAAGCTCATTATCAGAATCACCATTCATATCATCATTATAACTATATACACAATTCTTTATAATCTTTATACCCAGCTCTAATTCCCTGTAGAGTCAATAAGATATGTTTATTGTTTTTTTTAATAATACTACTTATTACTTATTATTCTCTAACAGCCCAGAATGAGTTGGCCGGAGAAGGTGTTGGAATCTGTGATGAACTCATCACACTGGAGATCATGGCTCCTGATGTGTGTGACCTCACACTGATTGATCTCCCAGGGATTGCCCGTGTTCCTGTAAAAGGTCAGCCTGAAGACATTGGACATCAGGTTAGTGGAACCTGTGACTTTTTTAATTAAGGCCTTTTAATTGAATGGTAACATGTGTAACGCTCGTCTCATTGTTGCCTAGCTCAAATCTCTCATACGGAAATATATAGAGAAGGAACAGACTATAAATTTGGTCGTGGTCCCATGTAATGTTGACATTGCAACAACAGAAGCTCTGAAAATGGCACAGGAAGTGGATCCGGAAGGAAAAAGGACTTTGGGTAAGGTGTCAAATAAGCTAATTAACAAAAGTAACATTATTATTATTTTTATTATTATTTTTATTATGTATAAACAACAATGTAATTATCACTCTCCATCTTCTTTCCATCCTCTTCCTCTTCCACTTCCCCTTCTTCTTCTTCTTCTGGTTAGGGTGTTTATAGCAGCCCATGGAACCATATGTTAAACATTTTTTTAATTTGGCACATAACAATCAATGACAACTGCAAACAACAGAATGTGAAAGTATATATCAGCATTGTGTCTAAAAGAAACCCGATCAGTATCTTCATGGATACACCCTGAATGTACTCAAGAGATTTTGTGACTGCCCCATCTTGTGGCCAAAAACTGTGACAATAGTGTAGTATATAGTGTAATTTTTACTTGTACATTTCTGTAAGTTCCTGGAGTATGGTTAATTGAATGCATAACAGCACCTGAAATTCATTCATATTACCTGTCAAACATCTGTGGGTTTTTGCTGCTCCTTCTCATTCCTACAACATTTGTCAAACTTGGCTAAAACAGTTTCCCTCTGACCAACCAATCTAGGGTTAGAGTCAAAAAGATGGAAAAATGCTGATGCTACTCTGGGCCAGCTAGCAGATTTGAAATCTGATTGGTTAAAGAAACAGACCCATTGCTAATATAGTCCAAGGTAAAAAAGCCAGCACTACTGACTGTGAAGGCTGAAATCTGATTGGACAAAAAAAATCTAATCCAAATACACGTACTGGAAGCAGTGCAGCCAAGAGAAACGCTAAGAAGTTAAGAGAATAAACTGTTGGGAATAAATTAATACAATTTCATGGAACAAATATTAGAATTTAGGTTGTAAATGTAGGTTAGTGCTTCTGATAGTGTTTAGGCCAGCAGAGAAGGCTTTGCTGACCCTGGCGGCCCCCCACTGCTTTGTACTAATCTCCCCAAAAGGTTTAATGACTGCACCACCTGAGAATTTTCGGTGTTTCATTTAAAGTACTTTTGCTGAACTCACAGTTATACTTTGAGCCTACAGTGGATGTAGAATTGTCATTGTAGACTTCTCATTGTCTGAATTTACTTCCTGTTTGCCAGTTTGAAACTTCCTATTTTTGTATACATGAATGCACATGATGTTCTAAATATTTGGAGAATGCCCTTAATGAAGTGAAAGTTTGAAAATGCTAAATTATGTCTATGTATATATTTTTTATTCTAACAGCTATTCTTACAAAGCCAGACCTCATAGACAGGGGAACAGAGAAAAACATCTTGGATATAGTCCGAAATAAGGTCATTCCCTTGAGCAAAGGATATGTCATTGTTAAATGCCGAGGCCAAAAGCAAATTGATGATAAGATCTCATTGACTGATGCTACTCGGGTAGAGAGAGAATTCTTCAGACGTCATGAATTCTTCAGGTAACCTTCATATAAGAGCTCATTCATTATTAATGACATTATTTACCCATGTGTGATTACTTAAAACTTCCTGTCATTTGTTTTATTGTCAGTTGCCTGTTGTACGAGGAGAAAGCAACTATTCAGTGTCTTGCCACCAAACTGACTCAAGACCTTGTTGATCACATCAAAGTATAGTTCATTTTATAATTTTTATACTATTATTTATTACAATGTAATCAAAACAAATAAAAGAAGCAGCCAGGATAATAGAGTAACTAATTTACCCTGTTTGTGTTTATTACACCCATGACTGTTCTCATGCACTTTTGAAATCATTGCTGATGATGTGTAATGAATGTGTCAGTGAACCTGGTTGAAAAAAAAACAAAACCTATAAACCTTTGAAATAAACTATAAATGTTAATGGATAAAGTAAAAACCTGAGTGAAACTCAAATGATACATGAGGGAACGAGGCAGGGAAGGGGGGAGTCACTCAGGCAGGGTGTAATCATCTGACACACATGAGCATGTGACACAATTTGACTTTACAGTCTGAGCTTAAATATAAATCAGTTGTTAAATCTTCTGGGAAATCTGGAATTTCTAAAGCTACACGTTGACTGGAAAACGGCAGGCTGTGCGGGAATATAATTGTTTTTCTGAACTAAGTTTGCTTGGTTTTTTTGTGTGTTTTAGAAATCATTACCTCTGATCTCAGAAGAGATCAAGAAACAACTGTGGAGCTTGAGGAAAGAGCTAGGTCATTGTGAAGCTGGTCCACCTCTGGACCCACAGATGCGGAAAGCCTTTTTTATTGATGTGTGTAATCATCTGTTACATATATTTTTAGTCCAGGACTCTACACCCGCTCACCTAAATCATGTGTAATGGGCATTTGTTCCTTCAGACTTTGACGAAATTTAATGACAAGATCAACCGTTTGGCAACCGGGGAAGTGGTCAACGACGAAAACTTGTTTGTACTGCTACGGTCCGAGTTCAAAAAGTGGAATGACCATCTTGACAACTCAAAAGCATCATGTGAGTATGCAGATTATTTGTATAAGCTTTGGCAACTCATTCCAATTATTTTTAAGTGCATATATATTTTTAAGTGCATATATATATATATATATATATATATACAACGTGTTTATTTTTTAGTTTTTTAAGTACATTGTTTTAATGGGAAGAAATATATACATTAAATATTTTCCATAAACACTGTCTAGTATAGAGAGTAAATATAATAAGCCATGTGGAATCTCTATTAAATGACCGCTATTAATGGAAACTAGGCTTAAGTACTCGGGGGAACCGGATGACATTGATTTGTGGTCAAATTTTGAACCCAATACAGTTCACAAAACAGTCCAGGATGTGGTGACTGAATATGACCTGAAACACAGAGGAAGAGAGCTGCCTGGTTTCAGTGACTACAAGGTGTTTGAGATGGTGGTGCAGAAGCTTGTGATCCAACTAACAGGACCAGCTATTGACACGCTCAGGCTCATCAGAGGTATGTTTTCACCACTTAACTTTCACAGCATTCAATCAGTTTAGTAGAACAGAACCATAACAACTCAGTTTAAATGTATTTGTGTTTGTATGGTGCATGAAACATAGAATATCACCTACATGAACAGATATTTATTTTAAAAAAATGGTTTTATCATACAGTGACTTGTAAATCTATAAATAGCAATATCCACAGGACCCGACTAACAACAGAACCAACTGAACTGTTTTGTCGCAAACGTCAACTAGTTTCAATTTCATTGAAAATTGACTAGTGGGATTCCATTTTCAGCTTCCTAAGTTTGTCTTGAGCTGCTTTTTGATAATGACCATTGTTAAAAATCATTTAATATGCAGTTTTAATTGTTCTATTTCACCCATCAGTGGCAAAACAAAGACCTTTAAAAAAAAAATAATCTAAATAATTCTAAATTCATTTGGTTTGCTGGTTTACATCCTTTACCAGGCCAGTAGTGGCCCATTATAATATATTATATTATTTTTTATAAAACTAAACTATGCAAACCTCATGTCTTATAAGGAATATAACAATGAAAAATAAACTATGGTAATAATATTATAGGAAAATAATCATGGTAGTACTGTTACTACCACAAAGGTCAAATTTCTTCAAGAATAGCACAACCCATAGCAACTTGTTTCTTAAGTGAATAGAAAAAAAAAGGAATAGAATTAAAGGCCACAAGAAAACAAAGCATTAGTGCATGTATTCATTCTGGAATTGTCAATCTTGTGCAATCTTGTGTGTTTCAGACACCATTCAGAAACAGTTTTCAGATGTGTCCAAGGCCTGCTTTTTTACCTACCCCTTCCTCCAGTGTGTTGCAATGGTAAATTAGATTTTAAAGCAAATTCTAAAGCATTCCTATCTTAACTTCAAATGAATATTACTGAAAAAGTTCAATCTCATCATTGTGAAACTCTGTAATCACAAACTTAAAACTAATATCCCAGAACAAGATAGACAACATCCAGTCAAAGCAGGAAGCAAAGGTCGAGCAGAGGATCTTGGAGCAATTTGAAATGGAGCAATTGGTCTACACTCAAGACGGCATCTACTTCAAGACCCTGAATGAGACTCACTCTGTTAATGGCCTAAAGGCTTCAGAAGAAAACTTTGCTGGGTTTGACAGCAGAAACAAATATCCTGAAATGCTGCAGGCTTATTATGAGGTATATCTCAGTAATTAAGTGATTATCATTAATAATTATTGTATACAGTATATTTCTATATATATTGAAACATTGGATTGTACCATAATAAAACACATTACAAATACATTTAATTAAAAATCTTACAACTACTCACTGTATTTCTATAAAAATATAGACTCCAGTGTAATGCAACTGGCTGCTATGCCTCAATGGGGGAAAACCTATTTACTAAATGTTTGTTGTATAGGCGATATACACATCCATTTTACCTTAAAACCAGGAAATATTTTGTGTTCTCTCTCCTAACAGATCGTGGTGCAGCGCTTGGCTGACCAGGTACCCATGTTGATCAGATACTTCATGCTGAAGGAATCGGCCCAGCTGCTGTGCAGCGAGATGCTGGGTTTGATGGACTGTGCCAACGTGGCCGATGCCTTACGTGAAGAGACGGATGTCAGCAGACGCCGCATTGACATGCAGAACCGCGTGGACCGTCTTAGCCTTGCTCAAGAGAAACTCAGCAACTTTGTTTAAAGTCAGGAGGCCACTGAATAGTTCAAATTTAGCACCTGAATCAACATTTGGACTAAAGTTTGTGTTAATATGTGGTGTGTAAAAAGAGGGAAAAAAAATTTAATCCCTATTGGTTACTGGTCCTTGACTGTCACCAGTGACAAATTTTTTATATTTTAAATTTTTTTGTAGAAAAGCTTTTAAACCATTGAGATATTAACACTTCTTAATGAATTATGTAAAGTGTCATGATGTCTGAACTTTCATGCTAACATGACATATCTGTATATTGGTACCAGCTTTTAGTTTTTTTTTTTTTTTTTTAAATAACTTTACAATAGACATGCCCATATCTGTACCAATACATAACAGATGAGATTATTTATAATAAAAAAATATTTTAAAAAATGTTTTCTTTTTCCCCTAAGGAAACCAAATACAGAACAGAAATCCATTAGTAGAAAGAACGTAACAATTTTTTTTTTTCCTGGCTTTTTTACTTTTACTGATATATTTGTGTGTAATATGAGATCAAACTTGATGACAACACATGCAATATAGTGAAAGAAAAGAAAAAAAAAAAAAAAAAAAACTCTGCACATGGCTTCTTCAATTAATAAATAGGTAATCAGCACAATTCTCCAACAAATCATATCACCATAGACTAAATAATTACTGTTTGAATATTTTAAACAAAAAAAAAAAAAAAAAACCTTAATCACAATATACAGCAGTGTAATTTGTTCTTTCAAACAGTATGTGGTATTTAAGTATTTTTCCAAGTGCTTTATTTTGCTCATTCCTGGTGTACTGGAGTTAGGAGCAAGAGTGTAAGGGGAGAGAAGAGAAAAAAAAAAAAAAAACCATGCCTGACCGAAAGGAAAAGTTTGGAGAAAGGAGGGACATATTCATGTTCAGAATATTACCTCAATGTGGTCTGGGCATGTATGGATTTTGAAGGCCACCACTTCCCTTGTATTTAATAAGACTGCAAGCAAATGCAGCAGGGTGAATTATGTTTTGAACCACATGTTCAAATTCAACCAAATTCCATTGAATGGTGCTTCTCAAATTGGACAATGACCCCAAAATAAATAAATAAAAAGTTTTCGCAATAGCAGAATCAAATCCTAAGACCTGAACCCAATAAAATGTTTAATAATGTATACTACAGTAAAATCCTGGCAGAGCATCACAAGGCAAAAATAAATAAATAAAATAGAAACTCTGCATCTGCTGGTTTTAGGCAGTCGTTGAAAAAGTTAACGTGGGGATGGTTACATAAGTGCTGTAAAAATATATTTAAAAAAAGAAATCAGAAACAATTCAAAAGATGGTATTTATTGATTTTATTGTACTCAAAACACCATAGAAATTTAACGTTTGCCGCCAACACGAGGAGCGCTGGATTTCATGGGCTTGGCAATCTTCTGTTTGGGTGCAGCCTTGGTAGGACCCTGTGGGAAATAAAACATTGCATGTCTTGACAACGTTATCATTTGCCAAAAAAATAGCACTAGAAAATAAGATTTGTTTTGCCAGAAACCAACATAGAAGCATTCAGTAAATGTAACACGTTTAAGATTTGTAGGGCCATAAAGACACTGAGAACCCATTGCCAGAGGCGAGAACTAGGCGTAAACATAGCCCCTATATTCTATGCCACCTTATGACACAGGAACGACACAGAGCCGTGCTGCAACGCCTCAAGGGGCAAAAAAAATAAATAAATACAAAAGTGCAATTACTTTAACCATCTTCAACACACAAACAAGTTACACTTGTACATGCATAAATAATCCCCTGACCAGGCTTAAGATTGCACTCAAGTTTCTATTCTACTTCTAAAATTTTCCTTTACCTTGGTACTCTGGGTAGATACTTTCTTGGTTGCCTGCTTTGCCTTCTTGGCCTCCTTGGCAGCCCTAAATGGGAGGAGGTTAAACGTCAATAAACAAACTTCAAGTGTAGTTTGACAATGAAGTCGACAGATCGAAAACAGTGATCCATCATTACAACTCATTCCAGTGCAAAAACTGTCCAGAATATCGATACCACCAAGAAATTAACCAAGTGAGCGTCTGAGACTTGTACAGAGCAGAGTTAAAAAAAAATAAAATAAAAAAAAATTGATTTTTGAATTACAAAATGATTGATAAACACCATTTTTACACAAACAGGGCTTAGGAATGTGATACCACAATCAGCCTTTCAGGAGATATTACATAAAAATAAAGCCTGAATTCTCTGTGCCACTTAATTTGTTGCATGAAATATTTTACATCTGATGTTATACAAGCACTTTACTACGCCAAGGGTTTAACCAACTACATCGCCATAATGTCCAACACATTACCACATGCAATTTTCATGATATATAGGGGTTGTCAGTCTGATTTAACTTTAACAAGGTTTTGAAAGAAATTAATAAGTACAAGGGAATATGTAAGAATTAAGCTAGAGCAATTTGTATTTTAACATGCGTTCTGTAACATGTAAAATCACCATCAAGAACATGGCAGAAACACCAGTTTAGAAAACAAGTCTATCAATTCTGTGCTCGAACACAGTACATGAGATTCAAGCGGATTTAAACTCCTTAAAAATCAGACACGAATTGCATGCAAGCTCTTGAAATGTAAAATCTCAGCTAGATTGTTAGATTACTGTTTGGAAACTCGGTAACTGTTTGCACTTGGCAAAAATCACACCTTTTGATTCAGGTTTAAGCATCACAATGAACTAAAACACTGCCCATAACATCAGTGTGAACTTGTTTCGCAACATTTGGACAATTAAATAATGGCAGAACACACACAGGCAGACAAATTCCCAATCTCTACATGAGTTCTCTTTTGCAAGCATTTAGTAATAAGAATTGAACAGCTACTACTCATTTAAAATTTGTGGGGCTATGAAGAGGAGAACCCATTGCCAGAGGCGGGGACTAGGCGTAAACATAGCCCTTTGCTCTATGCCACCTTATGACACAGGAACGACACGGAGCCGTACTGCAACGCCTCAAGGGGCAATACATTTTTTTAAATCATAATTTTTTCATCCAGTATCTACAAAAAGATTTTCTTCACTAACTAAAAAACAACCATTTTTACACAAAGTCCCTTGAGCAAAAGAAACTATGTAAAAGGTCCAGTGTTTCTCCACACAAGTAAAAAGCTTTTCAGTGACATTAGCACTAACCTGATTGCCTGCTCTCTCTGGGCCTTTCGCACCTCAGGCTTCTGGTTCCTCTTGGCCAGGATCTCAGCGAGAGAAGCACCAGTGATTGCCCTCTGGAACTTGACAGCACGACGTGTGCGTTTCTTGGTCACCTCTTCCTGTTCGAGCAAAATGCAAGGAATCACCAAGAGAAGCGAATGAAGTCAACAGACTAGCCATGCTTAATCTGAGGATGCTTTTATATATAGTTTTACGTTCAAAAGATGTTAAGTGAACCTAATAGTGAAATCTTAAGCATTGTACCATGTCATACTGTCCAGACCCAATACTATTTCTCCAAATAACAGTGTGCAACATTAACACCAGTTTCATCTTACATCATTTCAGATTACTACTCACACTGTAGATTATGCTAATAAAAAATTATAATCCTAATACAAATGTACATAATGGACCGTGCAAAAACTGCCCTCCGTGTCAATGTATACGATGTGATCTAATTAACCTGCAATGTAAGGAAATCAAAGTTTTACACCCATCAATTAGCACTAATTTACCTCATGCACAAAATATCCTATAATAATCCTACTCTGCCCTCCAAACTCAAGTGTTCACTCATTATTAAAGAAACATGAGAAGGGGAGAGTCAGAACAGTGATCAGTGCCCAATAGTGAATGCGGCATTCCAAGAACACCAGTCTAAATGCCAAAGTTTAGACCAAAACGTTGTCAGATCAGTTGTGCAATTTGTGTTGGCAAAGTCAGGCCAGAATTTCAACGAGGTAAACTTCACTTATAGCAGCTTTTTTTTTTTTTTATTAAAAAAAATTAAAGACCCATGACTAGCTAAGGATGTAGAAGGGCCAGTTTAAGGAATTCATACTTACAGACTGGCCCTTCTTATGTTTGCGCCTGTACAGAACGGTCCAGTTGATCTGCCTGGGGTTCCTTTTGGTGAGGAACGCAGACTCGCACTTGGCATTCAGAAACTGGAACACCTGAAGTGAAAAATGAGAGATGTTACACTGAGCATTATATATAAAACATGGATGAGGTAATGAGGTAAACAAATAGAACAATACTGTGTAAGGCACCTGGGATACAGACTCATCCAGCAAACCCCCCCCCCCCCCCCCCCAGACTGTCATCTAGTAAACCCCAGACTGTCATCCAACATGGCTAGTTAGCTAACCTACACTTCAGTATAATAACCTGATAGCCATTTCAAGTCAAAACCACTCCTTTTGAGCTGAAAAACAAATAACTGTTTAAAATGACTGTCTAAAATAGAATAGAATCAAAAGCAGTTCCTGAACCTGAAGGCCTTTAATAACTAACAGGCCTCTGCTATGCTAAGTCACAACTGATTAGCGTGTGTTTGAAATAAAAGCACTGCCCCAGAGCTTTTAACAGCCTAAACCCTGCAAGAATAAATAAATCTTACTTAAATGTAAAAAAAAAGAGGAAAATGAAACAAAGTGTGTTGCATAAAAACAGCCTTTACCTTTCCGTCGATTCGGGCATATCGCCGGCCGTGGCCGGGATAAATTTTATAGCCACTGAAACTGCACAACTCAACCCTGCAAGTCAGAAATAAAACGACATGATTGAAGCAATGTACTTTTAATGTACCACAAAAGTGTAAATACGGACATATTTCAAAGATTTGAAGTTAGATGAATAGGGATACAACACAAAACACGTACTTCATGGCGGCGAGTGAGACAGGAAAGAGGAAGTGGAATTGTGGGTAGCCGGGTTATAAAGATAGCCGTTTAATAAAAACGCAATATTTTTGCAAACGACAGACGTGTGTATAATTGCACGTTAAATACAAAGCTTAAAACGTGTCGGGAAAAAAATAATATTTTTATTTTTCTGTTTTTCTTTAATAGCGAATCAAATTCGAGATCGGTTGCCATGGTGATGGCGAAAGCGGGAAGTATGGAGGCGACGCAGGAAGTTAGCGCTCCTCAGCCTGGCACTCAAATGGCCAAATGCGGCGGTAGGCTCGTGTTATTCATGTCAATAATCGAGAATATATATACCTGTACAGGTTTTTGTAAATCTGGTTTAAAAAAAACATGACGTGTGAAAGCGTTTGAGGGAGGAAATTGTTATGATATCGATCGTTAGCTAATCATCCGACTGACTAGCCTTAGTGAGAGTACACAGTTGTAACGGTAATCTGAGATAACTTTTCTGTTCTGTAGTATTATTAATTTCCTGGAGGTTTAATATCTCAGTTGAACGTTATTAAATGCAGCTAAGGACCTGATCATAATGTAGATCAGCTCCTCTTTGTACATTCTGTATCATCTAAATCATCCACTGTTCCTCTAAATCATCCATAACCATAAAATTGTACATTCACAGAATATTCTAGATTATTTTCTACTTATTTGTAGTGTCTGTAAATCATCTGTATAAACACTGTTTGTAATTTGTAAGTTTATTTATATATATATATA
>JAAIIK010000020.1:6359733-6387910 GCA_014706435.1 Silurus glanis
TTTTATATCTTTATGTTTGAAGCCTGAAATGTGGCAAAAGTTCGCAAAATTCAAGGGGGCCGAATACTTTCGCAAGGCACTGTAACCTTTTGGAAGACAGTCTTACTCCAGATTCCTGGAGGACTGCTTCTATTAGCTGGATCCTCAAAAAAGGAAAGAACCCATTAGACTGTGCCTCATATCGCCCAATCAGTTTACTTAATGTAGACTTCAAAATTGTGACTAAAGCCTTAGCTCGTCGCCTGGAGAAGATTCTACCTAAGATCATTAAACCAGACCAAACCGGATTTATTAAATCCCGTTATGGTTCAGACAACGTTCGTCGTCTGTTGAACATAATACAGCATCTGACTGTAGATGGTGACCGGGCTGCTATAATATCTCTGGATGCAGAGAAAGCTTTCGACAGGGTTGAGGGGAGGTTTTTATTTCAAGTGTTGGACAAATTGAATTTGCTCTAACTTCATCAAACTAGTGGGACTTCTTTACTCTAGCCCGTCAGCTGTGGTTATTACTAACGGTTTACTATCAAGTAGACTCTCGATCCAAAGAGGTTGCCGTCAGGGCTGTCCCCTGTCGCCACTCTTGTTTGCCATATATAGCGAACCTTTGGCAGAAAGTATTTGCATGCATAGGGGCATCCGGGGGGGTGATGGCAGGTGGGATGGAACACCGTCTATCATTATATGCGGATGATGTTCTTCTTTACTTAAAGCAGCCACAGTTATCCATTCCCAGTCTGTTGGAGGCAATTAATCAATTTGGTCAGTTTACTGGTTATAAAATAAATTTAGGAAAGTCCCAGGCCCTATTTTGAATACCCCACAACCTGTTAATTTACATTGTCCCTTTCACATCATTGACTCTGGGTTTCTTTATTTGGGCATACACATAACCTCTGACTTGAAGGATTTATTCCCTAAGAACTACTCACCCTTAATGGCAAGACCTAAGCAAGATATGAGTAGATGGGCCCCTTTACCAATTTATTTCTTTGGAAGAATTAATACAATCAAAATGAATGTGCTCCCTCGTTTACTCTATTTATTTCAGTGTATACCCTGTTACTTGGATCAGAACTTTTTTAAAGATCTGAATGCAGCTATTGGTAAGTTTATATGGAACAATAAAACGCCTAGAATTAAATTTGCTTCTCTTTTGAAGCCGAGGGAGTGTGGGAATGGCTCTTTGCCCAATATGCAGCTATTTTATTGGGCTGCTCAGATTAAACAAATGCTTAGGTGGTTTTTAAATGATACAGACTCCTTGTGGGTCAGTATGGAATCTTTTGCATGTGCACCAAGACTGCTAACATCCCTTCCGTTTATTCATAACTTTAAGGAGGTCTGCCCAGTAGCTGGGAATTTTTTGCTATTAAACACTCTTTTGGCTTGGGACAATGTCAGGAAGTATCTCAATGTCCCCAAGAATTTGTCCATGCAATCCCGAATTGCTTTAAACCCTGACTTCCCTGACTCGTTAGCCGGTATTGGCCTTCTGGCCTGGGCAGAAAAGGGTGTGTCTAATTTGGCTGGTTTATTTACAGGAAAGGTCTTTGAATCTTTTGAGACGCTTAGGATAGATTACCAAATTCCCAAAACAGATTTTTTTCAAATTTCTCCAATTACGTCATTTTATTCAGTCTGAAATGAGACGGGAAAATTCGCTGGGAACTTTCTGATGTTGAGAATAGTCTTCTTCTTCCTGGGGCACTAAAGGGTCAGATTTCTTATCTGTATTCTCTGTTATAAGAAACCTCTTCCCCTTTAAATCCTTTGAGAAAGGTTTGGGAAAGGGATATGGGCCAATCATTTACTGATGACGAATGGCTCCCTATACGTGAGGAGGTTTTTCATAAATCAATCTCAAGCTCTGTGCATGAGCAAAACTTTAAATTTTTATACAGGATATATCTTAACCCAGTACGCCTCCACAAAATGTACCCAAATGAATAGCATTTATTTATTAGTCACATATACATTAGAGTACAGTGAAATTTGTTTTTTGCATATCCCAGCTTGCTTGGAAACTGGGGTCAGAGCGTAGGGTCGGCCATGAAACGGCGCCCCTGGAGCACAGAGGGTTAAGGGCCTTGCTCAAGGGCCCAAAAGTGGCAGCTTGGCGATACCAGGGCTTGAACCCCTGACCTTCCGATCAGTAACCCAGCACCTTAACCACTGAGCTACCACTCCCCCCAAATGTATCTCAGATGTGTTTTAAATGTAAATCTGAAATAGGAACGTTGATGCATTTATTTTGGGACTGTAAGAACATTAAACCTTTTTGGTATGAGGTGCATGATATGGTTCAGAAAACGCTGGCTAGAAAATGTACTTTGTCTCCAACTATTTATTTACTAAACTGCATCCTTGGATTTCTCTACTGACTCACTGTCTTTATTAAATATCATTACTTATTTGGCAAAGAAATGCATACTTATTCTATGGTCGTCATGACAGGTATCAACTTTAAAGATGGCAAATGGCTAAAAATCTTACGTATGACTTGCAGAATAAATCCGATGTATTCTGGCGGATATGGGCCCCTTTGTGGGATTTACTTGGACAGTGACCCTAGCCCTGATTTATGTACTTCTTTTTTAGTGTTTTGTTTTGTTCATTCATTTGTAATTGTTTTCCTCATGTTTTGATTTGCCCTTTGCCTTTCCATGGTCACGTTCTCATATTAGCAATATATTGTTGTTATTAATATGCTTGAGTGTATGCTGTGTGTGTTGACTGATCGGCTCTGTTGTTGTTTTGTTTTAGTGAGAAATGAATAAAAATAGAATAAAAATAAATAAAAAATAGATTTTGGCATCTTGCCATACAACACAGAGACGCTATATTAAGTGTAGTAATTGCTGACTTATTTAGTAAAAACCGACGAGCAGAGTGATGCATATCAGGAACTGTACCATTATCTTGGAACACTCCATGTTCAGATCAGATTAGTGGACCGGGATTAACTATTGTATAAGTAGGACATTTTAATGGGCAACACTGAGGCAAATAACCAGTAGAGGGCAACCAATAGTAATTGTTTTATCATCGTTGCTTCGAATTCACTTGTCATTAATTTGAATTTGAAGCATCGATCCAAATTGTTAGTTTGTAACAACCCTAAATTGAAATAAAGGGGGAAAAAAAAGCATTAATAGTTCCTTCTCTCCTATTTACAGCTTCAGGCCATGATGGAGTGGCAGTGCTCAGTGAAGGAGCAACTAAGCTGTTTTTCGCCCTCGCAAAGCAACGCTGCTCGCCCCATTCCCGCCAGCTCTGAAGTCACAGCTCCCTCTATGCCAAGTGAGGTCTCCGTCCCCGAATCAGGCTTTCATTCTCCTGGTGAACAGCAGGGGGCGCTGGAAGACAGTATGAGCAGCATGGCTACAGGCGGCTCCTCAGAAACAGTGCGGACTTTGCAGCCTACGAGCTCGCCTGCAGCAGGGCCAGACTGGGACAGTCTGGACGGCAGCTTGCTAGAGCAGTACCTGTCCTCGGTGCAGCGTCAGGATGAGGAGGAAGAGGAAGGAATAGGATGCTCTTCGTTCATTTCTCCGGCTCACGGTTCTGAGGCATCTTCCTGTCAAGATGGAGTGGACGAAAGACAAGAGAACAGTCCGCCGGAGGCAGAGTTGTGAATGTATGGTTAGAGCAGTCATTATAGATGAAAGGGCTGCTCTGGCACTACCTCTGGAGTCTTTGAGGACATGAGCATTTATACTGAGAGATGATCAATCACAAATCATCTTTTCTAGTATCCCTGATATTCTTAGTACTTTTACACTGACTAACACCATTGTTACTGAGTAACACAGATTAGATCTGGAATTGGGCATTGAAATTCATTTTTGTACAGAGTTAATCTTCTGTTTTTGTGTTACATTTTTTAATTTTTCTAGACGTTAATAAATAGGTTTTTGTATTTTTAATTTCATAAAGCACGGCAGTTTGCCTGACACTTAAATCTGGGGTATATTATACACATTATTCATTATAAGATCTGATTTACCTACTTGTATCATGAGCTAGCTAAACCAACAAGTCCTAACTCATTTCCTCTTGACCTTTATTTCACTGGTTTTCCATTCCAGCCCTGATTACATTATCTGCTGGAGTAGCATGGCTAGAGCAGCTGATTATAGGATCATAAAACAGAGAAATCACATGGAAACTCGCGTCTGGTTTTGAAACCCACCACCTTTAGCCTTTTTTTTTTTTTTTTTAAAGCTTTTTGGCTGTCTGAAATTCTAAGTGGCTTTCCGTTGATTGTTGACAACAAAAATGGGATGTAAGCTTGTGGTATTACTGCATACATTATAACCAGGTGTACATCTACATGCGTGGCGCATAACAGGATTCTGTGTTTTTTGTGTTTTCTTTTTGTATGGAAATGATCAATTCTGCACTCATCCCTGACAGAACGAGCATAAACTTGACGTTATTCAGCATGTTTGCAGAAACGAACGCACTGGCGGTTGAAATGCTTCTGCTGTAAATATTTGTTTGTGTAAATGACGCTCACTACAGTATATCAAATATCTTTTTTTTTTTTTGCTTGTTTTTGAGTGTTTTTTGTTACTTGCAAATCGGTTTGTCTTCGTTTTACACTATTTATTTTTCTAACCATGTTTTGTGAACGCACTTATTCCGAATAAAAACGTGTTGAAAAGCCGTTCTTTTTGCCGTCATTTTGAAGAATAGCTAGTGAGGAAAATCTACACTACAATAATTCTGCCAAAATTACTCATAACGCATTATACTGTTTTTATGTTAGCGGGAGTAGAAACCACATTTTAAGCTTTTTATTACATAAAAAATGCTTTTCTCAGGCAGATAAACTTCATAGTCAAAAGTCTCCACAAGCAAATTTCAATATCTAGTGGAACATCTTCCCAGAGGAGTGGAGGTTAATTATAAAAGCAAATGGGGGACTAAATGTGGAATGGGATGTTCAGAAAGCACTAATCTTATAGCCAGGTCGCTATAAACATTTGTCCAGATAGAGTAAAATTTTCTTTCGGCTTCTCCCATTAGGGGTCGCCACAGCGGATCATCTGTATTCATGATCCGCATGTTCGATTTGGCACATGTTTTTACGCTGGATGCCCTTCCTAACGCAACCCTCCCCATTTATCCGGGCTTGGGACCGGCATTAAGAGCGCACTGGCTTGTGCAACCCTAATGGCTGGGGTTGGTTCCCTGACCGGGGATTGAACCCAGGCCGCAGCGGTGAGAACACCCCATCCTAACCACTAGACCACCAGGGAACCTTGTACAGGCTATTAATAGAAGTGAGCTGAGGTTATTTCTGTTGACTCCTAAAAAAAAAAAATAACAAAAGGCCAACAATTAGATTAGATAAAAAATTTTAGTAATCTCTTTACTGATTTTGTGTTTACTCTGTGAGTGTTTGAGTGGTGGATATTTAATTATCCAGATGCTCTGGAAACACTTTCCTGAATCGTCACGTTTTTCCCCTAGTGGGTTGAAGCAAAGACTTTTTATTCACGATTCAACTGAATTTGATTTCTATGGTGCTCTTAACAAAGCGGCTTTACCGAAATCAGAGGCGGCAATGGCGAAGGGGAACAACGGTTCAGGCTCCGAAGGGAAACCGTCCTTTTCTGTGTGAAACTGGATAGTGGGATTATGAAATCGTTCCATTATACAGGTGCAATGGCAAACTGAAGTATGTGTGTTAAAAGGACATAAAGAAGTGTTTTTACATTAGCATTAGGACAATCAAATGCAGTATCTAATCTGTGAGATTATCTACCAGCAGATAGACTGTAGGTCTATTATGGGAATTTTGAAACTAAACATTCCAGCTAAAAATATTACCTTTATTCTCATGCATTATAGGTCATTCAGTTTGTATGGCATTTTCACTGTCATGGACAATCACAGCGAAAACAGGTCCTTGGTCAGCAGGCAATTGCTGAGGGCCTCAGGATTGGAGGCGGGGCCTCCATAACCGTAACAAACCTATACACTAGTTCACCAATCAAGACGGACAATTTAAGACTTGTTCATTGGATATAAAATAAACGTCACTCACCTGAAGCGATGTACAAAATCCAACTTTTCTGCATACCGACCTGATGGAACCGGAATGAACGCATCCCTCACGGGTTGCTAAGCGAAAACCTAAACGAGCACACAAAGAAGGCGCTGTCACACATAGCCGTATTTTTCATTATAATGTGTTCTTAAACAGACCCTTATTCTTATTTGCAGCCAGTTGATTCTGGCTGATTCACGTGTACAGTGACATTGACTTTTAAAAGTTGTTGTGTAGTAGTGTTGACTTTAGGTAAAGTTGAATGAATATGCACATTTAAGTAAATATATAAAAGGACTCATAACAGCATTTGTATAAATACAAAAGTTAGAATTGATATTCGTTTTATTTATTCTGAAAGGTGGAGGAAAGGATGCCGGGGTCCCTCCGATATAAATTTTGCCTTTGGCCCCCAAACGTCTAGAATCGACCATGTCTTGAGTACAACTTACCAATCTATAAAGATATATCGATATCTATAAATAATATCTATATAGATATGATTTTCTATAGCAATACTTTGATATAACGCAAAGTAGAAACTGCAGAATGTCCGAAACTCGTGTAAAAAATAGACCTAGAGAGTATAGAAGCAGGTCCTGGAGATAGTACCAATGAATTCATTGGGAAATATGTTTTCATGCTGTATAGGATCGAGTTTTTTAAGCATTACGCAGGGAATTTCCTTTGCTGAATCACATATCTGCTTCAGGGCAAGTGTCGTGATGTAATTTCTGCTCAGTTCATTTAAATACGTCGCAGTCAAAACGATCATCCTTGTACAGAGATGAAACTTATACATTTTCAGGTAGGCCTGCTCTTTTCGTTCTCGTTTTCACTTGCTTATGTCAGGGTTTAGTGGGAAAGTGAAACCACATCTAATGCTTACAAAGTCGGTCGCCTACCTAATACAATAATTTATATCTCTTTTTTTTTTTTTTATGTGTAATTCCAGATATATTCACTGTATACGAAGCGAAATAATACAGATTGACAAAAGTATTGATTTATTCATAGTAGGATGCAATGATATTATTTCCCCAACTGCAAATGCAGCAACAGGATCCAAAGGATGCCTTTATTACTTCAACTGAAATATTGTTGAGTGCTTTTGGTTAATGTGGAGACCAGATGATTTCTTCATAATACGTTAATGTGACCTCATAGAGTTGCTGTTTCGGGGGGATTTACAAAATGATGAACTTAATTCATCTTCACATGGAAAATTTGTTTTGCTTGTTTTGTACCATTATCCAAGACTGATCCCAACCAAGTATGACCCAAATAGGGATTGGACAAATCAGTCATAAAGTATAATTAGTTTGGAGAAATTTTTTCAATGAAATATTGATCCTACCTACGTTAAACACGTAAATGTAATTCTTATTTAACGTGAATAGGAACTGTTTCTTCATCCGCTGTGCCTCCATCTGTCATCATTCCGAGTCATCATTCTGGTAATATCTTGGGATCTCTGAGTCTGCTGTACCTTCTGAGAACATTTTCTCTGAAGCAGAAAAGTTGATCTGGTCGAAGAAAGAGAAAACATCAAACATATCAACTATCGCTCCCTAACAAAAAACAAACAAACTAAAAAGAGAAAAGAGAAGTCCAGTCAATTTTAAACAATTTACTATGAATAATGATGGTCCAAAAAAAAAAAAAAAGGTATCGATATCGATGATACTGGTATTGAAAATACTTGGTATCGCAAATTCTTAGAAAATAAGGACTAGGTACTGTCCCAAATGCCACGCTAAGGAGTATGGATATGTTGGAGGACACCAAAACGCTATTTAGAACAAGACTTTCAGTGTCTTAGCCCCGCCCTTTGTGTTATTTCATTGGCTCTCAGCTCGAAGAAGGCGGGGCCTGGAGACTCAGTCTGAACAAAAACAATGCGGTTCGGCGCCCCTGCTGTAGATCTGCTTCAGGGAGACAAGTGACAGAAGTACACAGCAAAGGCACAGAAGGGGACAAAAAGGGACAGAAGGGGACAGGAAAAGTGAGCGCCATGATTATTGACCGAGTGTGCGAGGGGTATTCGGCGTATGTGGACATTGACGCGGACGTCATGACGAGTCCGGTGAACCTGTGGTCCTTTTACGGATGCTCTTCGCCTGGAACGGAAGCGGGACACTTGTCCCCGTGGAAAGCGAGCGGAGACGGCGAGGACAGCGGAAGTTGCGCGGGGAGTCCACAGCGTCCTGACAGCAGCTTCACAGGGGTCTACGGTACGATCGGAAATAAGAGAGAACAGTCTCAACACGTTTATTATTTATTTATTTATTTATTTAAATTTTAATTTTTATTTAATACATAAGCTATTATTATACAATGACTTTAACACCTTATCTAGGACACTTAACAACAACAACAACAACAATAATAAAAATAAATAAACATGAATATATGATGTTATTATTGTTATTATTATTATTATTATTATTAGTGTTTGCTGCAGTATTAGAAATAATAATAAATAAATAAACATGAATATATGTTTATTATTATTATTATTATTATTATTATTATTATTGGTGTAATAGTAATAATAATAACAATCCATCATTAAATATATAATACAGACTATTATATGTGTATAATATTCACAAGGATTTTTATTTTAATAAAACTCATTATAATAAAAAGAAAATCACACTAAAATATTATTTCCAGCACTTGTAGGCAGAGGTCTGAGTAAGGGATCTAATAGTATTTCCGATCAGCTTCTTATGATTCATGTTTGTTTCTTATAAAGTGGAAGCTCAGGACGGTTCTCGGCAGGCGAATGCACGTTACCAGGGCGTACGTGTGAAAAACACGGTGAAAGAGCTCATCCTGCAGAGACGCCACAATGAGGTACAGGTTGATTCTAGGGTGTAAAATTCACTCTTAAATTTTGTGTGTATATATATATGCCTCTGGCAAAAAAGATGTCCGTTTTCTGAAATTTTGCTTCTTTACAGGTCCAGCCGAATAAGAATGAAAATGATTTCCCAGGTAATTATTATGAGGAGAAAAATATATGAGCTGTTATTTATAAAGAGCCGAAGAAATTGGTAAAAAAAATCAACCTGTACCTGCATCATGGTAAATGATATATTTTTTGTGTATTTTAGCCATAACTACTTTACTTCAGTACGGAAAACGATCAGCTGAGAACGCTTCGCCTAACTGCATAACTAAAAGACCTGCGACAGAACACAACAATGTCCTGGTAATCATCTTTTACCTGATACCATTAAACTCTCCTCATCCTTATAGCTCAACAACTTTAACGTCAAAACTACCGCCGATCGTATATCATTTTATTACCTGTTATGCACGAACTGTTTTTGTGTTTTTCCAGTCTCCGTATCTCTTGAATGAGAGCATGCCGAAAGAGCCGAACATCTGCGAGGGACTCGGGGACATGTTTAGCAACACTGGGCTGTCCATTGAATCGGTGACGGTGCAGGGCAGTGAGATTTCAATCTGCCACCCAGCTCAAGACACACAAGAAGCACTACCTACTCTGTACTCGACCACATCGAGCCCACTGTATAGCAGCTGCCAGGCTCCTCAGATGACAGAGAGCCCATACACATCCCCATTCCAGTGCCTGAGTCCACAGCAAGGATTCGGGCCCAGTGGGAACACAGTGCCTCAAATTTCCTTTTTTCAGTGGCAGATCCAGCAAGAGGAGAAGAAATTGGCTGATTTGAGCCCTCTGGATCTCATCTCCAGGGATGGAGATGGAGATACGTAAGTAAAGCTTTATTTATTTATTTATTTATTTATTTATTTATTTATTTAATTTTTATTTGGAAGTAGATTTTAGAAAAATACTGCAGAGAACCAAACATCTTATCCATGTTTGTCCAAACAACACCAAGAACAAATCCAACAACCCAAATTTTCTGAGTCAGTGAAATGTTGCTGTTATTTGACATTGATTCGACGTCCTGTTTGTCCCTCAGGTTCCTCCACATTGCAGTGGCACAGGGAAGACGAGCCCTGGCCTACGTGCTTGCGCGAAAAATGTATGACATTGGCATGCTTGATGTCAAAGAGCATAACAACCAGGTAGGACTTAAGGTTCACTCCATTCCATAAAACACTCCTAGTGTCTATAAACTGTAAACAGCTGTTTGCTTTGACAGTAAATCCATCATCAGAATGCCACCAATCCTATACACGCCTTAATGTGGTGACGTCAAAGCAGGCGAAATGGAAAAAGGGCTTGGTCTGACCTGATACTGATGTTTGTTTAAATTTTTCTTTTCTCTTCAGAGTGCATTCCAAGTAAGTGTGGCAGCCAACCAGCATCTCATTGCGCAAGACCTCCTTTCAATTGGAGCCACGGTAAACACTACAGACTGCTGGGGCCGCTCCCCGCTTCACGTGTGTGCCGAAAAGGGACACGCACTGATTCTACAGGTAAAACGTGCTACACTTTCGAAGTGGAGACTCTTTACAATTCATTTTAAAATATGCAACGAGAAAATCACACACAATCACCATTTGTGCATTACGAGAAATGAGTCTTAGTCATTATTTAACGGCTGTGAAGAGTGAACACCCACAGTTTACACCCCTAACACTCTAACACACGTGTAAGTTTCATTTCTTTCTTTCGCCCAATAAGCCTTAAATAAACTCACCTTGTCAAACAATACAGTTAAGCACACAAGACCGAACAAATATACAACCTTGCGTACAACAAGTGGATACAACAACATGATCAGTGTAAAAAAAAAAAAAAAAAAACATACACAGGTATTATAGACACTCCACCTAACCCATGTCTAATCATATATTAATTAATGAACGGATCAGGTGGGGTTTTTAAATATATATATATATATATATATTTTTTTTTTTTTACAATATTTGTATATATCACACGCATGATTTTGACCGGTCACAAACACCAAAACACTTGCATTCCGCTTTCTTTTTTTTTTCCTTCCCCTATAACATGACAAGCAGCATTTTGTGTTTTATTTATTTAACAAAACACATAAAAAAGAGAAGCCTTTGAGGGGAACAGGTTTTTGTTTATAGCCCCTATAATTTAGGTGATAACAGGAAGTTTCACAGATGTTTCATGACGTTTATTACCAGATTAGAAAATGTGATCTTTGGTGAGAAAAGAAAAAAAAAAAAAAAAAAACATTTGAGATGCGCTGTTATCGGAAAAGTATTTGCCGACAGCGTTGTGGGATTGAATTCTTTACGTATTTACATTTGAATATACAGTAGGATTACATTAGGTTCTAACATAATACCATAAATGATTGAATATAAAAAAAAAAAAAAGATTGGATCATTTTAATTCATTAGTGACTATTATTCTTTAGTCATAAACCTTTCTGAAGGTTTCTGAAACCAAAACGCAATAAAAGTCTAAACTTAGTGCGGCTTCAACATCTAAATTTACACTTGCAGCAATTTGGCAGATGTGCGTATGCAGGACGATTTACGATTATCATTGTTACCAGCAGTCCCCAAACTTTTTTGTTCCACAGACCGTTTTCACGTTTTTTCCCCCTATACTGGTTATACACAATAACATGCATTTTTATTACTAATATATATATTGCACGATTCATTCATTAATTTAATTATTGCGTCTATAATAAAAATGTAACTGTGTGGCCTGATACCGGTTCAAGGGCTGGGGGTTGGGGGTTAAGGGTTAAGTACCACGTGCCCAGCAGTGGCAGCATTTTGGAGCTGGGATTTAATCTCACAACATTCTTCTCACACATTCAACATCTTAACCACTGAGCTCCATTTCCCTTAAACAAATAAACAAAGTCTTTCTGACTGGCGCAAGTTGACCTTGATTGAATTAAACCATGAGCAAATTCATCTTTAAACTTTCAGCTTGTTTGAATAAGACCCTTTTTTTTTTTTTTGCTCCTTGTCAACTTATCAAAATGCACTTCTTTTTTTTTGGTGTGTGTCTGGGTGTATGTGTGGAGGGATCCGATTGTTACCAAACGACTTCCTTTAACTTCTGTTCATTTCCTCAAACTAGCATTAGGCAACGCAGTCTAAAATTCCCCTCATCCTGCAAAACAGGTTCCAGTTGTCACATACTGACAACCATATCCCCAGTGCTGCCAACCATTTACCAGACTTGGCACGCAAACCTGGACATGATCCTTAATGCTCTATTTGTTTGCTTAAAAGAAATAAATAATTAACACGACAGAGAAAGTTTTAGTTTGCATGGTGCAGAGGGGGAAACACAAAGCTGCCCTGTTAATCTGCTTTTTATACCAATGGTGTTACATTTCATAGATAAGTATATAAAAATAAATAAATCCATCTTGTGATTGTGTGTCTGTGCAGGCCATTCATAAAGCTGTGCAGAATAATGGTCTGAAGGTGAATATCGAGGCTGTCAACTATGATGGTGAGTGTCACTTCTCCTTTTTTGACGATGCATATTAACGTGCATAAATTATTAGCATATTTAAATTAAAAAGCAGATATGATAAGAATATGATCGACACAATTAAGTGTGATCAAATATACTACTTTAAGTCTTAAATCTACTTTGTCTTGATTCTACAAGCGAAGATCTCTTGCCTCAACGTAAGTCTTCATTTCCTTTCCCCTTCCCTGTGCTTAGGTCTTACCGCTCTACACATGGCTGTGCTGACCCACAATGCAGTGGTGCAGGATCTGAGCCACGTGTCAGAACCTCAGTCTCCTCAAACCGCAGCTCTGATGCAGAAGAGGAAGCAGCTCGGCGAATGCATCAGCACTCTCCTGCATATGGGTGCCTCGTATGGAACAAAGGTACGTGTTGTCAATATAATTCAACGTTATAGTTATTTCTATTATACAAAAAAAAAAAAAAACTGTTCTGCACCGGATCTGAATGATGTTGGTTCTTCCAGGATCGCAAAAGTGGACGCACCACCCTGCACATGGCTGCCGAGGAGGCCAACGTCGAGCTTCTGCGCCTTTTCCTGGACCAGCCTGACTCTCTTTCCGTGATCAATGCCAAGGTAAGACATCATTATCATCATTCGTTATCAGTAACCTGAATACCGTTAACCTTCAGCCATGAGACGCCAGTCCGTCACATACACACACTCATATTTACACGTTTTTGGAATGGTGGGAAAAGACCAGAGAACCTGGAGGAAACCCACAGAAGTCAAATAAAAAACAGTATTTAATACAAAATGAGAAGTAAATAAAAAAAAAATTTTTTTGGATTACATGAACATGAGCTTCCTTATACTTCACACTGATTACAAAGAATCAAGTAACAAGATATTAGTGCCTGTTGTGGAAAATCTGCGAATTAAACGCAAAACATCTCCCTCTCAGGCGTACAACGGCAACACAGCGCTGCACATGGCCGCCGCGCAAAACGGCCGTCAAGCACAGGCGCACGCCGTCCAGCTTCTGATGAGAAGAGGAGCTGATCCAAGCGCCAAGAACCTTGAGAACGAGCAGCCCGTTCAGCTAGTGCCTGAGGGATCTGTCGGGGAACAGGTGAGCATCCTATACAAGCCGCGGTTGATGTAGTACACTCCCGCATTGGGAGAAAAAAAAAAAACACGTCAAAATACACTGATGTTTTTGGATAATAATTGTAAAAAAAAGAATCATTTTGCCAAGAGCACTCGCTGTGATTATAAAGACCTTTTTGTTTCCTTCAGGTGAGAAGGATCCTGAAAGGCCGTGGACCGCAGGTTCGCTCCTGCATGCTCGAGTAAGACCGATCTCGCCCGATCTCCGTCCGTCAGAAACACTGTCAGTCAGGCAGTCCGATCAGTGTACAGTCTTATTTGCCGGTAAAAGGCAGATGTCAGTTGTTTCTATGAAACAAAGTTAACATTGTTCACTACTGTGTAGTAGAAGAGAAAAGGGAGGTCGAGCCCAGAGTGCATAGTACAGGATTTAATTAGGAACTAAGCAGATATTAAATAAAAAAAAGTGTATCACAGCTTTTACGAGCGTTCCAAATCAAATTTGCATCTGTGACACCTCTGGGCTCTGGAGAGTAAAGGTTTGTTTTTCATTATATTGTTCTTTAAATATATTATTTAGCATGTATAACTGGGTTTTAACGGGTATTTTTTTTGTTTTATGTAATCGATTTTTTTCCAAGAATATGTCGGTGGAATACAAAGTGCATATTAATCTAAATGATGAACCACTGCTCAGTGCTCTGTGCCTGCTTCCTCATTTGTACCGATGTTCTCTTGAGCATAAAAGAGCTAAAGGACGAAGGGCATAAGCTAAAAACAAACAAAAATTAATTTCAGCATGTTGACTCTGAACTTATAAGCAGCTTAAAATATATTAGAATTTGCAGGTGGTTGTTTTTATTTATTTTTTTATTGTGCATTAATAATGTTCGCTCACATTTAAGGCATTTTATCATCTTATCTATGCTGTATTTTTAGTTGCACTTCTTATATGATCTCATCTTTGGTATGCCAAGACTTTTAATATGTCTCAAGTTTGAAGAAGTGTATCTCTCTTACATTGGTGTGTGTGTGATATGTATATGTTGATTTGTATCAATAACCTAAACATATTGATTACACTGGTGATGGGATTTTAAAATATGTCATAGTTTTTTGACCATGTATGGTGTAAGGAATCTGAAATAAAAAATGTAATTATTTAATGTGTCATTAGTCATATTTTACTGGTTAAGTTTATTACTACAAGATCATCAAAAGGCATTGTCAGTTACACACTCTTGAAAGAAGAAACCTGCAAGAGGTCCCTTTAACTGTGAATTGAATTCAGATTAAATTCGAAGTACAGATTATTTTATGGACATAACCGATTTAGATGTTGGGTTTATTTCGAATGAGTATAATGCTATTTTTAGTGTAAAGGCCTATAGAAAATCACACAAACCTTACATAATTTACAAATTATACAAGATATAGTTATATATTTCAAGAGTTTTGGATTAAATATATTGAAACCAAGTGGCCAATAAAGTCATCTACAGACTATAATAATACCTTTGTTAGGTTTACTCTGAGTTAGCCATGACTCCACGAGTCTCTTCCTACAAATTCTTGTTCAGTCTCTCCAATACAGGAGTCAAGAAAAGTTCGTTCTACATTTAGTCTTCATTTGCTGCTATAATAACCTTCACTCTTCTGGGAAGATGCTCCACTAGATTTTGGAGTATGCTTGTGGAGATGTTAGTAAAATCAGGTACTGGAGGAGAAGGCCTAGAGTGCAGTCAGTGTTCTAATTCACCCAAAATTGTTCAGTAGGGCTGAGGTCAAAGTTCTCCATTGAAGTCCATTGAAGGTATTCCACTCCAAACCATGTAAACTATATCTTCATGGAGTTCACATGGAAGTATTGTCATGCTGGAACATGATTTGGGTGTCCAAGTTCAAGTGATGGAAAAATGTTATACTACCACATCCAAAGATCCTGAATAATTGTGTGCCTCCAACTTGGTGGTAAAAGTTTGGAGAGGAACCGCACATTGCTGGAAAACCCAGGTTGTCCCAAAACTTTTGTCCGTACAGTGTATTTGGCAATAACATTACCCCGAAAGAACAACAAAAACACCTGTAATGATTCCAACCTGAATCCATGCATTACTTATTTTCAGTTAGCATGTGTTTAATCCTTTTATTTCCCTCAAACAATTTCTACATACAGTTTACATACATTTATTCAACGTTTCGAGGAAATATGAAGATAAACTCAGCTTTAAAAAAACAAGTAAAAAAAAACAGTGCATGCTTATCAGATAATCAGTGATCACACCTGACCTTTGCCCAACTTTATTGTGCTTGTCATCAGAATTCAGCTCCGTGCCAACTTCCTCCTGTTTTTAAAAATGTTTTTGTGATCTTAACAGATACCACAGGGTATTAGGGCCTGAGATGAACTGTGTTGAACTGGAAATTGTGAACCTGTATATAATATTATATATAACTTTTAATACAAAACAGCTATTGTAAAAAAGGGATACTAGGATACGGTCTAATATGTTGACTAAAGATCAAGTTAAATATGTCTGGAGGCCTTGTTTTTGCTCATTTGAAGTAAAGGGAATTGTTTTCATCTGATTTTTTTTTTTACCATTCAGTATACTGTGTTTCATATTCACATTCATAGATATATTTTATTATATATTGTATTTTACAACTAGAAGTAGATTTAAAAATGATTATAAGAAATCTTATACAAATCTAGAAACAAAATCTGTAAATATAAAAAATTTTATGATAACACGCTATCCATACACTGTTTTTCTTTTCTTTTTTACCATTAAATCATTTCTCTTTGTTATACCCTTGTGCAAGTTGTTTGCGATGAACGTGCCACAGTTCGCCTGCAAACTTTTATTTCTGACTGCATCTCCGGGTCGCAGACATGATGTCTCATGATGTTAAGATCTCAAGTCGGTGGAAAAATAAACACCAACACTGTCTTGTGCAACCCCATTCTTGGAGTATGCAATGCAATGTTCTGCAAATCATGTGTTTTTAATTGGTTAGTTACTTTTCAGTTAATTCTGGACATTTCTTTCAGAATTTATTTCTTGAATCAACTTTAATTTATTGATTCCCTATTTATAACAATCTGACTTTGCTCTTAAGTTTTGATTCAACAGAATATATGACATAACAAAACATGAAAATGGCATGGAGAAATTTG
Source organism: Silurus glanis (assembly GCA_014706435.1). Classification (NCBI taxonomy): domain Eukaryota; kingdom Metazoa; phylum Chordata; class Actinopteri; order Siluriformes; family Siluridae; genus Silurus; species Silurus glanis. Next base: position 6,376,462 of record JAAIIK010000020.1, read on the forward strand.
TTAGTATCCCTAAAAAGGAATACACTATATGAACAAAAGCATAGATACACCTGACATCCAAATGTGGTTCTTCCCCAACCTGTTACCCAAAGTTGGAGGTGCACAGTTGTATAGGATCTTTGTATGTGGTTATATTAAATTTTCCCTTTACATAAACTTGGAGCCCCAAACCTCTTCCAGCATGACAATGGCCCTGTGCACAGAGCCCAACTCCATGAAGATATGCTTTACATGGGTAAAGCATATGGCTGACCTCAACCCTACTGAACACCTTTGGAACCAGTTGGAGGGCTGACTGCACCCCAGGCCTCCTCACCTCACCCACATCAAATCTGCATGAACACTCAAAAATCTAGTGGAACATCTTTCCAGAAGAATGGAGGATATTATATCAGCAGACGATGACTTAATTTGGAATGGGGTGTTGAGAAAGCACATACCAATCAGGTGTCCACAAAACTTTGTCCACATAGTGTATAACCCCATTAGATAATAGTTTTTTTTCGTTACTTTCCTTTAATTAGTACTACACGTCTTCTTCAATCTTGTGATTAGTCATTCATCTTATTTAAATGAATACATGTAGTCACTATCTGGTTGGTATCATTGTGTACACCACATTGAACATTTTTCATAGAAAGTAAAGGAGAGATTAACTATACATGTGTGAAGGTGGTAGCTCAGTGGTTAACGCCTTTGGTTTGGAGAGTCATGAGTTCAAATTCTAGCACCACCATGCTTCCACTGCTGGGCCCTTGGACAAGACCCTCAACTTCTGAGTTGTAAGTTGCTCTACCAAATGGTGTAAATATATATTCCCTGCTATATATACATGTACATTTCAGCTCAGCAATGGCTAATAATAAACTGATTAGCGAAATTAGGTGTGTTAACACTGAAATGTACAGGACAGGGGAGGAGGTGCTACAGGAACATCAGGATTCATACATGTAGTATATTAGAGAACTATTTAACCATCATATGTGAATAAGCCAAAAATGTATTGCTTAAATAATCATCTAAAAACACCTGAATAAAACATTTAGGAATTTACTTACCTAGACAGTCTAAAATTGTTTTATATAACAAGTTTCAGCTTACTGTAAGACCAACACTTCCCTTTTTATACAGGAGGAAAATGCACACCGAATAATAATAAAAGAGTGTCCATAATTGAAGGTGTAAATAAAAGACTGTGACAATGTTTTTAAAAGGGAAGTTAATTTGCTTTTCAGTCCTTTGGGAAAATTTAAGACGAGACCATAAAAAAAAAAAAAAAAAAAAAAAAAAAAAAAACATATTGACTACATTTCACAGAGTTACAGGTGCATCAAATGCCCTCGTGATCCTTCAGCAGGTATTTTTGTTGGCTGGGACTCAAGCGAAAGTTGATAAATGACTAGTAAGTCAGGACAGGGTGGTAGAAAAAATGCTATTGTCGTTCGCGTGGGTGTAGTTTCATGCTGGCACAAATGGGGGAAAAAAATGCAAGAAATGCAGTTATTTTAGTTGTATGGAAACAAAAAGAAGAAATCTGTCATTAGATTTTTTTCTGTAAATGTAAACTCAGTTTTACCTCCCTGACAATATGTAGGCCAGTCTAGGAATCCGCTTTACCTGGACAAATTTCAGATTAAATGCAGTTCTCAAAACTACAGCGGGAATGTTTTGTTTTTTGAATGGATCTCCCACTTGCATTTCTAATTATATTCCCTGTCAACAGAGTTTTTAGACTGATGGTCCTAATGAGCCAGTATTTATTGATAGAGATCTGGTGGAAATGTGGAAATTTGCATTTCTATCTTTTTCCACCAAAAGACACATTGTGTATGTCTACATTTGTAATTTAATCCACTTTGTACAGCATTGTAAAAAAAAAAAAAAAAAAGAAAAAAAAGACAACTTACAACTGTAAACAAGATCTCATTTCAATGATTAGCACGATTATATCTCATCGGCTGAGGTAAAATCGTTGTCCTTCATCGTTGTTTCTTCAGTTATCTGACATCTCGTCATGATTATATTATTGGGATAATATACTAAAGGTTTGTGGAGACCTGCTCGTAAGATGGGTATGTGCTTTTTGAACATCCAATTCCACATTTAGTCCCCATTTACTGTTATAATAAGCTTCACTTTTCAGATGTTTTACTAGATTTTGGAGTGTGATTGTGGAGATTTGTGCTCATTCAGCCACAAGGGCGTTAGAAAAAAAACAGGCAGTGATGTAGTGTGAGGAGGCCTAGCGTGTTGTTCCAATTCATCCCAAAGGCGTTTAGTAGGTTTGAGGTCAGGCATCGATAGCAGGCTAATTAAGATCTTCCACTCTAAACCATGTAAACTATATCTTTATGGAGCCTAGTTTTGTGCCCAGCAGCACTGTCATGCTGGAACACGTTTGGGTCTCCTAGTTTAAGTGAAGGAAAAAGATAATGCCACCACATACAAAGACATCCTACACAGTTGTGTTCCTCCAACTTTCTAGTAACAGTTTGTGGAACTGTTGAACCACCTATGGCGGGAAAAGTCAGGTGCCCATTACTAGACAATCTTTGTACTTATTAATTTTAAAATCTGCTGTCATCAGTGAGCACAGCACAAATTTTTACAGCCAGTATCTGATCACAGACTTGTCTGTATCTCTATATAACATGGAACTATTCAATACCTTACTCACATAATAAGAAATGGCAAACTTTCTGTAACTAGCAAGGTTTTTGACATCTCTAGACAGGCTCACACAATTATAACTATACCGTCTCCAAATGCTTTATAGGACGACAACCAAAGCAAGTTTGGAAAGTACCCTAATCTAAACTATTTCCATTTCCTTTTTAGCTGTTTTTCCTAAGAATTACACAGAGTTCTTTATTATCTTGCTATGAGTAATTCATTCATCCATGAAGCACAATAACTGGTTTAGCAAATCGCCAGCTTTCAATTTAATACATAAGCGCATTTAATAATTTGACCATTAGAAGAAGTTTAAACGTTTCATGCTCAAGCTATGGTTGATGATTAACTTATTAACAGGTAGGGAAGGTTATGTAGACTGTAACCAGACCCCACAGCACAGGTGTTGGCTATAAAGTTACTTTAAGGCCACCATGGGAACACATATGCCTCATACAATGGTCTTAAAGGGACAGTGTTTTGTTTTCTTCGTATTTTTTAACCATATTCAAATAGAGCCACGTTTCTCCAAGCATTACTCTTTATTGACTACTGGTTGTTATTGATGAGAAGATACACAATAGGTCTTTATACTTAGAATTTCCTGTAAACCCCTATAAAATGCTTTGAAAAAACTAGTCAACTTTTCAGCATTTTGCTATGTTTAAACATTCATTACAGAAGCAAATTTAGGCTTTATATACACGTTAAAAACACATTTCATGCTTAGGTATACCCAGTGTCCTTTTAATCATCTATGAGATGTGTATTCTGGCTGATTAAAGATCCTACTGTAGCATGTTTAGATCAGAAAGGATTTGAAAAGTAACAGAGGGATTTAGTTGGGGTGACAACAAATGAAAGATCACTTTGTAAGAAGTCCAGGGGTTTAAACGAAACATTCCCAAAAGGTAGCCATTATAAAAATAATAATAATAATCGCCTTTATGGTAGAGCAGCTACACTGAATAAACTCCTCAATAATAAGCACATGACTGCTCATTTGAGGTTTGCCAAAATGGCAAAAGGATCTAAAAGACTCTCAGGGCATTAAACATATTTTTTTATTATCTGCCAAAACTAAATTAAGTTTTTAGGCCTTAACATAGCGACACATAGAGGCACAAATATGTGTTTCCCATAGGTGGCAAAAGTACACATTCTTTATTTAAGTAGATGTTTTAAAATACTCTGGTAAAAGTTGAAGTACTGACTACACTTTTTTTTACTCAAGTTAAAGTAAAGACGTTTGGGCTCTGATATGTATTTAAGTAAAAAGTAGCCATTACTACTACCTGTTTTAGTGTCATGCTGGTAACTGGACCTCACTTCATATTATATTAGGGCTGTCAATCGCTTAAAATATTTAATACGATTAATCGCATGATTGTCATGATCACAGATAGACCAGGCGTCAGAAACTGGGGGAATACAGAATGTCTATTTGTCCTCAACATACAAACACAGGTGAGCTTGAGAAGAGACTGTAGCAAATAGGCACACTTAACTGAATGCTTTCTTAGAAGCATAGCCAGGAAGCATGGAAGCACAGGGAGCATGGAAGCACAGGGAGCATGGAAGCACAGGGAGCATGGAAGCACAGGGAGCATGGAAGCACAGGGAGCATGGAAGCACAGGGAACCAGCGAGGTAGGGAGCACAGGGAACCAGCGAGGTAGGGAGCACAGGTGATCTATGTTCATAACCGGTAGATCGGACCATGAGTAAAGGCGAATAGGGACCTTATAAAGGGGACAGGTAAATGGGGAACAGGTGTAGGTGATTAGTGGGAGCGGGACAGGTGTAGGTGATTAGTGGGAGCAGGACAGGTGTAGGTGATTAGTAGCAGGGAGAGGCTGAGCGAGAGTGTGAGCCTTGGAGGGAGGTGTGGCTGGTGGTTCTCTGACAGTCATAAGTTAACTCATAATTAATCGCAACTTATTCACAAATTTTTATCTGTTCTAAAAGTACCTCAAATTAATACTTTTCATGTTTTTAATATTCTAATCAACATGGGCATGGACATCTCTTGAGAATCTACTTAAGTACAGTAACAAAGTATTTGTACTTCGTTACTTCCCACCTCTGGTGTTTCCCCGAGCGGCCCAGCCAGAGCATGGACTTGAACTGGCTTGATCTATAGAAAAAAAAAACATAAATACAATGTTACAAGTACATTAAGTACAATAAGTATAATTTCCAAACCTTTACTTCAGCTTTTTGGCTCCATTTATACAATTATGCATAGAAAAACAGAGCACAAACTCTTCTTTACAAACTCTTGGTCAAAACCAAGAACATGTCTAATGCAGCCAATAAAAGAGACTTCCTGGTACAAAAGCCAATAAGTCAGAGACAGGTTGGAGGAAATGTCCTAAAAGTGGATTTGAGATACAGCCCTACTGATAAGATATATTTCACATAGTATTATTCTATAGCATACAAAATAAAATAAAAAATATAAAGCATTGAATGCTTATGTTCCTTCCTGCAGCAATAAATAACACATTTAAACCCCCAGGTACAAAAGGAAACGCGACTACATCAAAATAAGGTATTCGGTTGTTGTTGTTGATGACAATGATGTTTAATTTATATCTGTGAAATTTGGTTTCCTCCTTTAAACACAAGGAAACGGAGGCAGTGAGCAGTAAGCCTGACTGACTTTGAAAAGCTGAAGGATTATGCTTTGGAATCAGATTAACACCTTACTGATATTTTAATGGTAATGTGAGGCCTGAGAAAAACTCCCTAATGACCTGCGGACCCAGATTTAAGGAACCAAAAGACTTTGCAACATAGTGAACATCTGTTCAACCGCCTTTTCCTAGAGCTGTGTATTGACTATGTTCACATTCTGATTATTTCTGTGATTATGGTTACAGCAGCAACTCTGATATATTTAGGTGACAAGTTTCACTCAGGGAAATAAAAACTTTTTTTTTTTTTTACGTTTTGCAGAATGTGAGTCACAAATGCTGAAACTCTAAGCAGACGCGTCAGGCTGAATCGTGAAAGGTTTTGTGCATTATGTAACGGCAAACGCTTTATAGCTTAAATTTTGTAGATATCACGTCCATACAGTATGTAGGTGTAGCACTTCCACCGTGTTTCTTCCCCAAACTGTTGTCAAAAAGTTGGAACTACACTACTGTATAGGATATCTTTGTATGTTCTAGTGTTACAGTTTCCCCTCACTGGAACTAAGAGGCACAAACATGACCATGCTGCTAAGGGTTGCCAAAGTTGGAGTCTAAAAACCTGAGTACGCTGCACAAACCCTAACCCTAACCATGGCATCATTGAGAATCTATGGGATGAACTGGAAGACAGACTGCTTCTCGGACCTCCCAGACCCAATCAACATCAGTGCTTGATCTCACTAATGGCCTTGAGGCTGATTGAGCACAAATTCCCAAAGCCACACACCAAAATTTTTCAGAAATCCTTCCCAGAACATTGGACGTCATAACAGCAAAAGAAGAACTACATTTATAATGATTGTTTATTAAACACATGGTCAGGTAGTTAAAAACACTTGGCCTTTTAATGTATTTCAATTTAGTTTATTTCTATATATTTTTTTAAAATAATAAACATTTTTATTTCTTTACAGAAACATATAGATTATAATTTTTTTTATTAATAAATTTGTCCCTAATTAGTTTTCCCTAGTAAACGAGCCAGTGGTGAAGGAAAAATCCCTGCGATGGTATGAGGAGCCAGACCCGAAAAAGAACCCATTCTCATCTTCCTAATATCCGTTTATTATTATGAGGGTTACAAACTGTTCACTGATTGACACTTAAAAACAAAAGTGGCAGTTGTAGCCCCAAGCCACTGGAGCAAACTGTTTAGAATTATTACAGTCCAAATCCATCTTCATGGTTTTAAAGTGGAACCATCCACAGTAATCTCATGTAACTTTAGGCTGATCATGTGGAGGCAACCTTGGCAGCAGGGAGTGGTTTTTAGTTAATGAGAATTCTAAAAGAAGAGCATCAGAAAGGATCAAGAAGATTCAGAATGTATTTCCTAGCTTAATATTCGTTCGTTTATATAAAAGAAAAGATCTTAGCGATGTTACGTGCATGACTTTGCCTTGTAGAAACCGAAATTGGCCCTAGTATACTTTAGTATGCATGGAAACTATGTCACTGTTGGTACCAACAAAAAATTCCAGGTTCAAGTTTTAACATGTCCAAACCTACACACCAAGCAACATGTACAATACAATACACAATATGGACATAAGTTTGTGGACACCTGACCAATAAAATCTGTATGTGCTTTTTGAACATCCCATCTGATGTGAGTGAGGTGAGGCCTGGGGTGCAGTCAGCATTCCAATTTATTCCAAAGGAATGTTCAGCAGTGTTGAGATCAGAGCTTTATAGCAGGCCGCTTAAGATCTTCCACGCCAGACAATATAAACCATATCTTCATGGAGTTGGATTTGTTTACAGGGGCACTGTCATGTTGGAACAGGTTTGGGTCTCCTAGACAATGTAATGTTACAGCATCCAAAGACATCCTGCATACAGTAATGCCTTGGAAACAGTTTGGGAAAGAACAACATATGCCTGGAAAAGTCGGGCGTCCCAATACTTTTGCATATGGTGTTAAAGAAATGGAGGAGGTTTTGACAGCTAGTTCACATCTTATGGTAAGAAAAGTGTATTATTTTTCAACAAAAGTTATTTAAGTGGGTGCAAAATGACTACCGATACATTTATACCAAAATATTGGATATTTACCATCTTTTGACATTGACTAAATTGGCATGTTACAAATGCTAATGAATAATGACGTGTGTGTGTTTTCCACAAGTTCTGCATGAAATGGAAAGTGAGGAAGCAGAACCGTGGATTAGCTCCGCGATCACGGTGCCGGATACCTTGTTAACTCGAGTTGAGAAAAAAAGGCCAGAGGATTTACATGATATAGGGAAAGGGGGGGATCTTTTACCCTTCATGCAACGTCCACTTTATTATCAAGCATGGAAACATTCACATGGAAAGTCCGAATGACAAGTTCCAGAGGAACCCTGGTGGTCTTCCACTGTTACATGTGACTTGTTGGAATGTACACATTGTATGAAAGTTTACTGAGTGACGCTGTAGCTCACTAAAAATACAGGACCCGTTTTACAAATATTGTAAATACCTTGTACCAGATAAGCATTCAAGGTCAATGGTGTTCGTAATTGCATATGTTTGGATCAGTGCATTAGAAGGTTCGTTCGTTTTGAAATGCCTCGCTCTTTTGCCTTTTCGTGACAAAGCTTGTTTTTTTTTTTATGTACACCCAAGCGGCTATTTTTTCATGCTTTCCTGTTTATTGTATCCTTCAGGACACAGGTCTAAATATTCAAATGATGGCGTTATGGTTCAAGCCTTGTCAAATTTCCAATTATGAAAACAGTAAAAGTGTTCTTACACACACACACACACACACACACACACACACACACACACACATACTGTATATAATTTGCTTGCACTGCAGCATGTAAATTGCGCTAGCTGAACTAAAAGGGTCTTTTTTTTTTTTTGCACGTTTCCCTTAAACTTAACAAGATACTCTAACCATAGCTTTTGCATAGAAAACAAAACACACAACCTGGTGAGTCAATGAAAAGTTTCCATTTCATAATGCAACAGGTTTGTTTGTTTGTTTTTTCTCATCTTTTATATCACACAGGCGCATTAAGAGGAAGCTCTGATAGTTAAACTGAAACAGAAAGAAATATGAAGAGGGTGACATTTGCACTGAAACTACTCAAAAATAGTATAGGCGTGTTCTCATTTAACAAAATAATTTGTCTGTCCATGAAGCAACAGACACGTTCGCTGCTAGAAGAAGAATTAACATTTGCAACCATTTGCAGGTGATTTTATCGCAATGATTATGACGGAACAAAAACATGTCATATAGCTGAAAAGTTTGTCTCCCAGGGGACCTTTCTTATGATCTGTGAATCATAGTGAACTGCGAAGTCATATTTGTAATGACCAGATGATGATTATTACCAGCAAATCTATGAATACCAGAAACTGTGAATAAGGCATGTCCTGATGAGTCTCAGTTTTTTTTATTTATTTATATATCCTTCCAAAATGTTAAATCCGTGACGTGGTTCATACGATTAGATCGTTTGCTCTGTAAAAATGAAAATTTTTTTTGGTGTTATGGGAAACGCTGTTTTATCATCATCATTACACTCAGTATGCACCTTTAAGCTGGGAACAGCCATGTTTACTAACACGAATCTTTCATTACATTTCATTTCATTACGAAGACTGAAAATGGGAACGGGAACTTCTGAACTAGAATTAAATGGCGTGGGATTCTGGTTTTTGTGTGAATCTTTTCACAGGCTGTATAACATCGTCACGGTGAAACAGGCCGAAGAAAAGACATACAAGCAGAAACACTGCTCTCTCTCCCATACTGATGTTTACTGCAGCAATAATAAAATAAAGGACAATGTGATATATGTGTACATTGCATAGATCGATGTGTATTTCCCCTATTATATGTAGAATGCAGAACTGATCTGGGGCCAGTTTCTACCGAGCGTTGCGTAATCGTCCTGCCAAACATTAACCAGGCCTGAGGATCAGCATTCAAAGAGTAACTTTCAACATGAGCAGGGTTATGGCCGAGAGTGACTGCCGCATAGTCTCTGTGGTTGACTCAAGTCAGCGTCAATGTTACATTGTGTGGGAACTCCCACTTCTTCTTGCAACAGCACTTCCTGGCCCTGTGGAGCTTCCTAGCAATGATGTGGTGTCCACTTTTTTTTAAAGCCTTTTAAAAATACAAGATGATAGGACACTATGAATTGACATTACCCAGAAACTGCAGTCTCACTCAAAGAATGCGCTGAGCTGACACATGTACTGTACAAAGTTCAATGTGTTTTGCGATATATCTCCTTCACTCTGTTTTTTAACCCCGTGTGTAAAAATATCCTCTTTTAAAAACTGACTCATATCATCTTTCACTTACACCCTTAGGGTCTTTACCAACTTCCTCATCTCTCCCTCAAGTCTTGTTCTTCTTTTCATTCCTTCTATTCCATCTAAAAAAATAGAAAAGTGCCCTAATATTTCTGACTTTCCCATGCAAAGACCCCAGGAGGAAGTAGGGACATGGGAAGGCAGCCTGTGGACCTTTTTTTAGCCTACACATTTGAATATTCAGGCAATTTCGATGACACGGCATATGATAGTTTTTAGCCGCGTCGACACTTCGGTTTGATACTTGTTTGAAAAAGAGGGAACAAACAACACCGGATGGTTTGTAGAGATAGTGTTTGTCGTAGCTCAGGTTTGCATAGTCCTAAACTCATTGGGTTTTTCAACTGCCAATGCACAAATGTTCATTATAAGGATTGAACCCAGTCTCAATTCAAACCCATTGTTTTACATTTCTGTGTGGTGCCTAAGAAAGAGCAAGCGTACATTGTGTTCGTTGGATCAGGCTTGGAAAACCCATGACAGAGAGCATTTCACAAGGGAACATCAAATGTTGTGAAAGTTAGAGGGAGTTGCCTGTGGCTTTCAAAGTGAATGTGTTCATCTCCCCTTTCCATGAAATACCACAATGTACAAGATAAAATGTTACTCCAGTAAAAGCAAAAGTGCGTTTTTCACTCAAATAAAAGTGCAAAGTATTTGCCTTCAAATGTACTTAAGTATCCAAAGTACTACGATTCAATTCAATTCAATTTAATTCAATTCAATTCATTGTCTCAAAGCAGTTTTACACAGATAATGTGGTGATAAAAATGAATACGTTCTTTAGAAGTGTAAGTTTGTCACTGATTTATTATGGCTATAATGTTCCTATGACAATTTATGCCACAAGTCTCTTTGCGTAATCAACTCTTTTATTTATTTATGTGAAAAGACTCTAACGTTACTCTTAACACACCGATCTATTAACAGAATGATATTAATGAGTCAAACACTGATTGAGATGTATTCAAATGATCATGAGGACAAAACGTTCTTTTCGACTGCTTCAAAAATATCGTGCGAATAAAACCACGGGTGCTGTGGCAGGTTCGAGTCAGGAGTTTCTTCCATCATTTATTCCTTTATAAAGGTTCTGCTTGCTGTTTTACTGATGCTGAACTGTACGTTCGTGCTAAGTAGATACCACCAAGCGCCAATCAAAACTCTACCCTGATTGGTGGATCAAAACTCTACCCTGATTGGTGGATCAAAACTCTACCCTGATTGGTGACTTGCTGCGTGTTTGACTGCTTAAGTTTTTATCCACTCATAATTAAAAAGTAACGGCTGATTTTGCAAAATGTAGTGAAGTTAAAGTTTCCCCAAATGATTATACTTCAGTACAGTACAGATACACAAAAGGCTTTATTGTCTTTATGGACATTTATCATCCACCACTTCATGTCTACTGTCAGAACTCAGTTCAACAATTATGTAATCAACACTCTGGAATTAAAATAATGCTAATAGAACACAGGAAACAATTGTCCTAATAGTCACAAACCGCTCAAATAGATGACACATAAACATATTTGTTCTTTCGTTTGTCTTATTAGTTAAGGATTATTTCAACAAACCCTAGCACTTCCTTATTATGCAATCATAATTTCTCTATTATATCCTGGTAAACAAAGGGATTATAAAATAGTCACACGCAATCATTCGAAAATTTAAGTTGAATTTCATGCCCAGGCAATGGCACACACACACACACACACACACACACACACACACACACACACACACACACAC
>JAAIIK010000020.1:6399094-6416686 GCA_014706435.1 Silurus glanis
CTGAAATGTGGCAAAAGGTCGCAAGGTTCAAGGGGGCCGAATACTTTTGCAAGGCACTGTAATGGCTTAACACCTAATTAAATACTCTGACTGAGCAGATTGTAAGACCTGTACTATATTTAAGCTTAGAATTCAGTTAGTAGGAACATCCTGAAACCATGAACTTATTAATCAGAGTTTCTGCAGGGCTTTTTAAAAAAAAAAAAAAAAAAAAAAAAAAAAAAGTAGCCAAATTTAGACATCAAACTTTTAGGCCTTGAAAAGTCTTAATAAAAGGCTCGTTAAAATGCTCCTTTAGAATGTTTTTTGTTTGTTTGTTTCCATGGTTTTGTAGTTCTTTCTTTGGCCAGTCCAAATATAATTCTCTGTATTACAACTACAAATGAGATCGACATGCAACAGCCAATCAGCTTCCTGTTATTGGCGCAAATCTCTCTTGAGGAAATTGTTTTTTTTTTTTTAGCTATGGGGAAGTCCAATGTTTGAGATACTTGACTTGAAAATAAATGAATTTAAGGCTTGGTTAAGAAGAGTTGTTAATAGCGTATTTGTGTGTTTTTTTTTGATGTTGTGATATCGGTCTTAAATTTCATTCTTAATGGTTTTAAAAAAGTCTTAAATTTGATTTAATGAAAACTGCAGAAACCCGTGAATGAATGATTAATTGTACTGTTATTTTCTTTTAGGTCACCTTATATGAATGTCATTCCCATGGAGAAATCCGACTACTGCAGTCTTATGTGGATGCAGATGTATCCTTGTCTCACTTTTTCTTTTTTTTTCTTTTTTCATCTATCTATCAATCTTTTTGATCAGTAGTTCAAATCCCTAGGAGTCAGAATTTTTACGAGGCCCATATATCATTTGTGTTCTCACAATGCAATAATCAAAGGAGCTCCTCAACAACCACTTAGATGTTCTATTTATATATTTTAGCTGAATGCCTTCTAAAACCTAAAATCAGGGTTGGGCCCCGAGCATACAACATTGTCAGAGTTAGAAATAATGATTTTGATGGAAATTATGAATATTTTCTTCAAACCACCTTTTGCAGACCTTTGGCATTCTAGCTGTCAATTTTTCAAGATGATGTGATGACATTTCACCCCATGCTTCCTGGAGCATCTCCCACAAGGTGGATTGGCTTGATGGAGTCTTCCTCCGTATCATACGGTCAAGCTGCTCCCACAACAGCTCAATAGGGTTCAGATCTGGAGACTGTGCTGGCCACTCTGTTACAGTCAGTATTCTGGCTGACTGCTTGTTCTTTAAATATTTCTCACACATTTCTGAGGTGTGTTTTGGGTCATTATTCTGTTTTCGAATGAAATTGGCCCCAATCAAGTGCTGTCCCCCGGGTATGACATGGCGTTGCAAAATCTTGATAGCTCCATTTCCAATTAAAATGGCACCTGAGGTGCTGTTATGGAGCTTCTCATATCTAATAGATGATTTTCCCCAGACATTGACAATCTCAACAAATTTTGGCCAAATCTAGAGATTTTAAAGCTATAGTGAACCTTTTAGTACATTTGATGGTTTCAATAATTTACCTCAACTTTTGATTTGTTCAGCTTTATATAAACTTTTCGCTGATCATTTTCCTTTGTTTACGTTTATCTTCAAAATATTCTAGCAGTTAAATTGAATTCTGAAGCAGACTCCAAACAAATTAAGGCCAATATCATCAATATTTAAGGTTCTACAACTTTTAACAGCCTTCTTTAAAAATTTGAGCATATCTCTGGTACAATAGCTGGCATTGTGAAAAGAAAAAAAAACACCTTTTAGCTCGTTCCTTGGTTATTTGTAAAGTATTTGAGTGCATTTAATTGCTTCTTAACGGCTGCACAGGCAGATGAGAACTTCTACACCTGCGCTTGGACGTTTGACACTATCACCAGCCACCCTCTGTTGGCAGTGGCTGGATCCCGTGGCATCATCCGCATCATCAACCACATTACTATGCAATGTGTTAAAGTAAGTTATTTTTTTCGTATGTAATAATTTTCACTCTATGTGCACTATGGGGTTATTATATGATAAGGCATGAGTCCTTTTTTTTTTTTTTTTTTTCATCCTCTTCTGTATGATGTATGAACTGTAATCTTTGTGACAATATAAAATGAGGGCAATGTACATTTCAGTAAAATGCACGACTGCAAATACGTACTACACGGAATCATCCGAATTACGAACTGTACGTCCCAGAAGGTCCATACAAATAACTCGATTATTTCCCTACTTGCAGCATTACGTTGGACACGGAAACGCAATTAACGAGCTGAAGTTTCACCCGAGAGATCCCAACCTCCTCCTGTCAGTGAGCAAAGGTGAAGAACATATTAAATACTCTTGTATGAACCATTACTCAAATACATAATTAACATTTCAACTGTCGCTGTTCAGACCACGCGTTACGCCTGTGGAACATCCAGACGGATACGCTCGTAGCCATTTTCGGAGGTGTGGAGGGCCATCGGGACGAGGTCTTGAGTGCGGTAAGTTTGGAAATTGGAACAACTGAAAGTGTGTCTTTTTGTCTCTAAGGCTTGTGAATTGAAGGAATATAGTGAAAACTGTAACAATACTGTCTAAATTGAAATTGTGTAATAAGTCTATTATATATTACAAATGAACCAGTAAGGCGTGTCTACGTTGTCTAATGTCTAAAGATAAATATTCCCATTGGAATGCAGCCTTATGATACGATCCTGTGGATTATAGGACTTTGACCTACTTGGTGAGAAGATCATGTCTTGTGGAATGGACCACTCTCTGAAGCTGTGGAGAATAAATTCAGAGAGGATGCAAAAAGCAATACGAGGATCTTATGAGTACAACCCCAGCAAGACCAACAGGTAAAGCCAGTTAGACTTTGTAGGGCAAAGTATTGTGAAAAATATTTTATGGGGCCACCACACATTTTGCCGAAAGGTTTACATACACCGTGGAAATTAGCACTTTTAGCAAATAATAAAAAAATCAAAAAAGGAAAGATGCTTACCTTTTTTATCTTTATTTTTTTTTTTAGATAGACTTTAAACATGCCATTGACAAATTATGTTGAAATCGTTCTCATGGCTGGATCATGATACTGTAGATTTTAAACAGGAAACAAGACACGTCATAGATGTCAAACCGGCACCTAAAGTCAGTGTAGAAGACCTCTGTATTGGTCTACAAAGAAATGTTGAGCATGTTTTGTAAATTAATTGACATTTTGTTACATTATGGACTATGAAATTTTGAAATCGACACAGAAGTATTGGGACACCTGACCTTTTCCAGCCATCTGTGGTTCTTTTCCAAACTGTTAGCACAAAGTTGGAGGCACGTAATCGCATAGAATGTCTTTGGATGTGGTACCATTATACGAACTAGGAGACCAAAACCTGTTCCAGCATAACAAAGACGCTGTGCACAAAGCCAACTCTGGTTTGGACTAAAAGATCTTGAGTGGCCTCTTATAGAGCTTTGACCGCAACCCTGTTAAACACCTCTAGGATGAATGTGAACACTGACTGCACCCCAGGCCTCCTCATCTCACCTACATCATTGCCGGACTTTATTAACACCCTTGTGACTGAATGAGCACAAATCTGCACAAGCGAACTCCAAAATCTACTGGAACTTCTTCCCAGAAGAGTGGAGGTTATTATACCAGCAAATAGGGAGCTAATGTGAGGTGGGATTTTTTTAGAAAGCACATATGAATGTAATGGTCAGGTGTCCACAAACTTTTGTTCATAAAATGCCAAATTTTTATATAATTTTTTTCCCCCTTCTTCAGGCCTTTTGTGTCTCAAAAGATTCACTTTCCAGATTTCTCCACACGGGACATCCACAGAAACTACGTAGATTGTGTGCGCTGGCTCGGGGATTTAATTCTTTCAAAGGTAAACTACATCGAGGGGTCACAGCTAGGGATTATTTTTTGAATCCTGAACACAAAATAATGTCAAAAAATGTCTATCTTAGTGAGTATTTATGTAAAATTACATAAATATTACATCAATTAGTTTGAAACTTCAAGTGTATGTAACCTATTATGTAACAAAGTCTACTTACAGTTAAAGCAAAGGCAAAGACATTTATTTTTTTAATCTGTATTAGTTTGCATGCATGTCAGCTTCAGACCGAACAAAATGTTTGTATATGATGCAGTTTAGATAAATTTCCCCAAATTTCTAAATAAATCCCATATATTCCTAACGTTTCCAACTTGGAATTTTCCAAAAAAAAATTCCACAAATATTTTTTTTTACTTTCCAAATTGACTGGAAATTCTCCACCCCTTTGCCCTAGTCACAGCAAAGGACTTGTTTGGGACTAAACACAAGTTATTTTTTTTTTTATTTAATTCAGGAAGTTGAATTATTCAATAAATTGTCTGTACTCGATCACTTTCTGTGTCTTAGTCCTGTGAAAATGCCATCGTGTGCTGGAAACCTGGGAAGATGGAGGATGATGTTGACCACATCAAACCCAGCGAGTCTAACGTGACCATTCTGGGCCGCTTTGACTACAGTCAGTGTGACATCTGGTACATGCGCTTCTCCATGGACTTCTGGCAAAAGGTGCTCACAAAATGCACAACCAATTCACCAGTGTACATTTATTTACTCTTTACTATGTGGACTTACAGTATAGAGTGCTATTTGAGGCAGGACCAAATTCCCAAGCAAACTCTGACCACAAAATACAAGAGCAAATCTCAGAATAAAATACAGCACTAACGTGTAGTACACTGGGTTTACACTGACATGAGTAATTCTATAGGGAGATATCGATAGAAGGTACTTTGTCACCTGGTTTTACAGAGAGAACCTCAAAATGGCTACCCCAAATATTTCTGTTTCTGATAAATTGGGAATGATGTGAGCCACTGTACTATTTTTTAATGTGAAGAAAATTCTAATTGTGTATAAAAGTTTTTGTCTACATTTATTCAGGTATATAATATTTCCTAGAATTGATAATAGCAAAATATATATATGTATATTTTTCAATCTGCTTGTTTAAATCTGGTTGAATAATTTTCTAAAAGCAGCTTTAAATTGATTGCAAATCACCAGGTTATATTATAGAAACGATCCTTTTACAGGTACTGTAAACTAAGTTGGTGCAGGGTGTTATGCAAGTGTTATGTAAGTGTTAAGTCGGTTCAATGGCAACAGATCAGTAACAGGATTGAGTAAAACCTGGGTAAAAATGTCTATCTCGTCCATGATGGGGTCCATCTGGCTTGCTATCTAGCAAACATGCAGCTCTGATTGTATGGTGTGTGTTAGTGCCTGTGGAACTTGCACATCTGGAAAGCCACAATTAACGGTGAAAGGCTTTGCATATTTTAACAAGACAGTGATAAACCGCATACTGCGACTATTACAACAGCATTTCTTTGTAGTTGAAGAGTCCAGGTGCTTAACCGACCTGCTGCAGTCCAGACCTTTCACCATTTTAATACATTTTCTGCATCATGAAACAAAAAAAAAAGAGCATAGACGACCCAGGACTGTTGATTAACTAAACTCCAATAAACTGACTCCAGCAAAACTCTAGCAACTGGTCCCTCCTCAGTGCCCAGGGGTATACAGACTATGCTCACTGCTAAACATGGTCTTGTCCCAATTTTTTTTTCAGCTGTGTTAGGGGCAAAAAAAAAGTCCTGGTTTTTCCTTAAAATTGTACATTTACTCAGTTTGAACATCTGCTATGTTTTCTATTTACGTTCTGTTGAGAATAGAACACAGGAGTGAGAAATGAGATTTATAAATCGTTGCGTTTTGTATTTATTTTACATTTTTCCCAATATTTTGGAATTGGGTGTGTTTAACCTTTAGAAAGTGTTCCGTTTTTTTTGTTACAGGAGTACCAGAGAGATTTCTAACAGCTGGTTTTAGGCGGGTTTTATTCTGGGCATGTTTGCTGCAGTTTGAATTAAAGTGCGATAGTTAGTGCACTGGATTCTTATGCACCCCATTTGCGTTTCCCATATTTTAAAATAAATGTTTATTATTTTCATGAGGTTATATGCAGCAGAGTGAATGACACCTGTGTATATGTGAGTTGCATGGCGAAATTCATTAGCTGTGCTTTGTTTTGAGGGGATTTTAATGAATTGTGGTACAGTAAAACCCCGTTGTACGAGCATAATTCGTTCTTGAAAATTGCTCGTAGGTCCATTTGCTCGTACGTTCGAACTGATTTTCCCCATAAGAATGAATGTAAAAGGGATTTAATCCGTCCCGAGATCTCATTCGATCGCTTATTTCTGCACTTAAAAAGTATTTGTAACCTATTTTAACAAACAAATACACTGCAAATTACCGTAATGTAAACATAATTTAACACTTACCCATGTGGTACTGGTTGATTGCGAGTGTGAGACGCGCACCACGCTCGTAACCTCCTCGGTTTCCATGGTAATTCTATTTACTTTCGTTTTCACAGCACCATCACTGATTTTCTTAGACATTTTTCAAGATTTCTAGTGAAATAAAAATATAAAACTAAAAAAAAAGTGACGTTTTTGCTGCACTGAACAACGAGAGCGACCGAGTGATACGTCATCAACTAAGCAACTGGTGCTTCCCTCCGCCGAAAACGGGGAACCGGCAGCATGGGTTTGCTCGTGCCTTCGAAATTTGCTCGTGAAACAGGGTAAAATTTTGCGAGCAAGGTCGCTCGTATCTCCGTTTGCTCGTACTATAGGTTGCTCGTACAACGGGGTTTTACATGTCTTGAACACGTGCATAGCCGTTTACGTTTACAAAAATGAGACAATTCACAAAATAATGACAAATTCAAGTGCAACCAAACTCAAACCACCTCCTACATGTAATCTATGATCTGTACAATGGGGCTTTTTCCAGTCTGCGTATCAGCCTTTTTAATGCAAACTATGCTCAGTTTCGGACTAAACTTCCAGTGTGAAAGCCCCTTATAATAAAGGGGGGAAAAGTAAAGTTAGTGAAGCAGTGTTATTTTCTATTTATTTATGTTGGTGTATTTTCTATTGCTGCAGATGCTGGCTTTGGGAAATCAGGTTGGGAAACTGTACGTGTGGGACCTGGAGGTCGAAGATCCTCATAAAGCAAAGTAAGACCGATCTACGCCTACCTCACATGCTAGAACTGTTCATTTTTACGCGAGCCGCTACTCTTCTACTCATAGTGCTGACTATACTATCTGACTGTAGCACTGATAGTCACTTTGTTCACTCTACAGGTGCACCACTCTCACGCTACCTAAATGCACTTCGGCCATCAGGCAGACGAGCTTCAGCAGAGACAGCAGTATTCTCATAGCAGTGTGCGACGATGCGTCAATCTGGCGCTGGGACAGGCTACGTTGATGGTCATCCATACCCTCATGCTTTCTTTCCCCGGACCGCTAGAAACGAGCGCTCGGCACAGGCTGCGTTCCGCATGCCTGAGCAACCTGGACTATGGATGCTTATTAGCTTAAGCTTTGGAAGTTGCTTACCTCAGATGTGTCTGCTTTTTTGTTCTTCTTTTGTTACCTTTTCTGTCTTTAATAAAACCTATTTTTACTTGTTTACCTCGATTATTTTTAGGACCGATCTGTCCGAGCGATTCTAAAACGGCATATTTAAATTGATGGCGTTCAGCAGACACCCTTATCCCGAGCAACATACAACTGGGCAGTTGAGGGTTAAGGGCTTTGCTCATGGGCCCAACAGAGACAGCTTGGAGGTGCCTAGGTCTGATCTACCAATCCAGAGTCCAATGCCTTAACCACTGAACTTTTTTTTTTTATAATTTATTTTTTATTTTTTTATTGTCACATTTAACATCACAGTGAAATTATTTTATTGTATATCCCAGCTTTTTAAGATGAGGTCAGAGAGCAGGGTCATCCAGGATACAGAGCCTGAGAAGCAGAGAGGGTTAAGGGCCCTTGCTCCATTGGCAGCTTGGTGATATTGGGGCTTGAACTGTCTGATCATGAACCCAGAGCCTTAACCTATTGAGCTACTCACCACAGAATGTTTAAATAAATATTAAGAATTTGCAGTCCTGTTCTCCAATTCTCTTTAGATTAAAGGAAATTGTTGCTGCAAACAAATGGTAATGAAGTTAACTACACAAGATACACCGATCAGGCATAACATTATGACATTATAACATTAGTGCATTAGTTCCTCTCAAGGTTTCTTCCATATGCCGTCTCAGGAAGTTTTTCCCTGCCACAGTCGCCATCGGCTCGCTCATTAGGGACAAACTTGCACGTAAGAAAGATTGAATACGATTGTTTTTTATCATTTTATCTGTGTAAAGCTGCTTTGAGACCATGTTCAAAGTTAAAAGTGCTATACAAATAAAAATGATTTGAATTAAATTTAATAAGGCCAGTGAATATAAATCCATTCAGAAAGCTAATGTCTTGACAATATCTCCTGCTTCCTGATGTGATGCTACACCCGCTATGGTTCCTCACTCTCTGGACCAGCCTGATTCATCCTCATGCTCTATTTTTGCTCTCAGATTTGCATTTTTTTTTCATTTACCTTCTACTGCTAGGGTGAAACCCCCTGTAAATACTGATAATATTTCTAACACATTATGCCCCAAGTTTATCTTTAGCAAGAACCTGACTTGTTTCCTGTAGACTCATACACAAGGACTGCTGCTGTGATCATTCTTGCTATGAGGCTAATATTGGACATTCGCTTTATAATATTCAAAGTGTAATCTTTTACAATCCTATGATCCAGCATTACCCTGAAGACCATTCATTTCAATTTAGTTTTATATATATGGCGCTTCTAACAATGGACCTTGTTGCAAAGCATCTTTACAGAAATAAAGTTGTATAAAAGGATGTATAAGTTCAGTGCCTATAAGTTTGTTCCTTATAATTTTAAGTTTAACCCGAGTGAGCGAACAAGTGGCAAGGAATAACTTCCTGAGATGACTTTGAGGAAGAAACACAGAGAGAAACCAGACGGAAAAGGGAACCCATTGTTGTCTGGGTGGCACCGAATGTACATTTATTACACATTCATCATTGTTGAGGTGTGGTGTTTGGGGGCTTAGATATAGCTCTTGAGTAGCTCAGTAACTTCATGGATATATAGACTGTTCATATGGAACCATCCCCAGACTCCAAAATAAAGAGAATGACCAGTTCCTTTCAAGGAATTCTCATTCTGCATCAAGGACATTTTTCTTGCAAATTCTAGGCATTTGATTTACATACTAAGAATCTCCATTCCAATTTCAGTAAAACTGCTTTGTTGCCATGTCTGATGAATATAGAATATATTATTGGGTATTATTTCTTCTGATTTTGTATTATACTGTTCCAATATAATGACAAGAAAACAACGTCCTGCTGTGTAAATCCTCTGATTTGTGGTCGGTTAAAAACCACAAGCTGTATATCGCTTGAACATTTTTTTAGCATGGATGAAATAGTGGATATTAAATGAATTGTTTCGATTATTAAGCAGTAAATACTGACTATTAAAATAAGTATATGTTAAAACCAGTTCTGTCTTTTCAAGAATAGTATCCTAAAATACTGTATATAGGTTATAAAGTGTACTTATATTGTTTTTGTTAATGGATTTGAATTGACCCTCAGTCACAAAGAAACCACCACTAACAACAGTTTAACATAAAATCGAAAGACTTAATCCACTTATAGGTGCTTATTTGCATTATTAAAATTTACAGTAGAAGAAAGAAATGTTTATAAAACATTTTTTTTTTTAAAAAAGGTTGTCCAGTTGTTTACATTCACAATTCAGAAAATAATTTTGTGTGTATAGGTAGTAACATCTCAACAACAATAATAATTATAATCATTGTTATTGTTATGTCAAGTCAAATTTATTTCTATAGCGCTTTTCACAACAGACATTGTCTCAAAGCAGCTTTACAGAATTTAAGAGTTAAGGTGAACGATGTGTATTTATCTCTGATGAGCAGCCTGGGTGACTGTGGCAAGGAAAAACTCCCTTAGATGTTATGAGGAAGAAACCTTGAGAGGAACCAGACTCGAAAGGGGAACCCATCCTCATTTGGGTGATATCAAGAGTGTGATTATAAATCTTTAAACAATACAAAACACTGGAGAGAGAGAACTAAAATAAGCACTGGAATGGAAGATTATGAGTAATGTTCTTTCTACAGTCTTTTACAGTCATTTGTGGTTATAAAACTAGGAGCTACGGAGCAACTCATAAAATATGTCTGTAATAGTATGCAATAGTAAGTTAGTAAGTCGTTGACAGCTTGTCAGGGCCAGCAAGGCCTTCTCTGCTTGCCCAAACAGACTTACTAACTTACGTTTTTAATATTTCTTCCATGAAAAATCATTCAATTATGAATAATAGTCTATTTTCATCATTTCATAGCATTTCTTACGGTTGTGCTGCTCCAGTAGTGTATGTTTATGTTAGAGTTTCTATCTAAACATATTTCGGCCATCATGTGTTGGAGGTGGTAGCACAGTGGAAAATGGTCTGAGTTATCGATTAGAAGATCAAGGTTCACCCTGGCTTTGCCAAACTGCCATGCTTGGGGCCCTTTGGCAACCCCTTAACCCTCTGTGCTCCAGGGGTGCTGTATCATGGCTGACCCTGTCCTCTGACCCCAGCTTCCAAAAATCGCTGAGATATGCAAAGAAAAGATTTCAGTGTGCCGTAAAGCAGTGGTCACCAACCCCCGGGTCATTTGGTACCGGGCCACACAGAAAGAATACATAACTTACATTATTTCCGTTTTATTTACTATCTGATTCTGAACTATGTTTATTTTGGAAAATGACCGGATTCTCTCCGCCACATCTGTCTATGACTCACTCTCGATGCATGTCATGATGCCTCGGTCACATGTCTTACCTCCATCCTCTACCTTCTTAAAGGGGCTGCTCCAGGCGCTAACACATAATACATTACCGCTAAATTCAAACCCCCAGGCGAGCAAAATGAACAAAAAACATCACAGTGGATTCACGTTTTCATCAGTTTTGACATTGGACCTCCTGGAGTGTTTAAAGGGTCTGGCATGGAGAAGCTGATGCTGGATCTGTGATGATCACAAATGTTGAGCTCAGTAGCTCCTAGTTTTATAACCATAAAGACTGTATAAGGCTGTAGAAAGAACATTATTTATAATCTTATACTCCAGTACTCATATTAGTTCTCACTCTCCAGTGTTCTGTATTGTTGAAAGATTTATGATCAAACTCTTGATGTCAACCAAATGAGGATGGGTTCCCCTTTTGAGTCTGGTTCCTCTCAAGGTTTCTTCCTCATTACATCTAAGGGAGTTTTTCCTTGCCACAGTCGCCACGGCTGCTCATCAGGGATAAATACACACCGTTCACGCTGACTGTTGATTTCTGTAAAGCTGCTTTGAGACAATGTCTGTTGTGAAAAGCGCTATAGAAATAAACTTGACTTGACTTGACGTTTATTATTATATTTAGAAAATACCAGTTTTTATGGTTGTATCATTTTATTTTGTTGTATTTATCCACCACACCTTAAAGGCCTGTCCGTGAAAATATTGTCTGACATTAAACCGGTCCGTGACGCAAAAAAGTTTGGGGACCACTGCTGTAAAGTATATGTGACATGTATAAAGCACCTTTCTTTCTTTATGTGTTGCCAGGGTCAAAGAAATCTGCCTTGAAGCCTTCAGAATTAACAGTGTGAAGCGCTGTAGCTGAGAATACATGACAACAACCAATCAGATTGCGAGTTGCTGGCCGTCTAGCAGGCGTAAATACAATAGCATTGGCATTTTCACATCCTTTAAATGGATAGTCAGAGAGGGCACTAGTCAGAGCTTGCAAACCACGTCTGTAGCAAACTGCACAAGCTCAGACATATTCGTTAATAGTTTTTTTTATTCCGCAGTGGATGACAGAGGAGAAGAAATTGATTCGATTCCACTTACAAGGACTTTTCAAGAAAAATTGTGAGGAAAGGTTGGCCAAAACAGCTCAAAACAGTTACGTTTTTCATGAACCCTTTATCCTTTTGTTTTTTTTCTTTTTCCGCAGAATTTGCACAAATACACACAATTTCCCTTTATTTCAAATCCCCAGGAAAAGCGCAATGCACTGAAAAAATGCGGGGTCATTTTACAAGGTTTATAACGATGCTTCTGCTAGGGATGATGTATGCGGGTGGTGCATCTGATGGCTGCAGTGAAAGGAAACTTGTTGAATTGTGTTTATCGGTTCTCTTGCTTTAGTAATGGCACCCATTTACACTGTAAGAGACACCCGTCTGTGATACAGCTCTTTGCTTTTCTCTATAATATGAATGGTTTCTATAGCTGGGGTGTAGTATTAAGAGGTGGATTGATTCGGGTAAAACACCACTGAAGGTCAAAGGGGTGAAATGCAGGGCATGCTAGTTGCATTTATAGTCAAATTATTAATTGTCTATATGTTTATTATTAATATAATTAATTTCTATATAGCAGTTAAATAACTATATAAATAGTTAAAACGATTGTTGTTGCAATTGTTATGAATTATTTATTAATTATTATTATTATAAATATTATTATTATTTAATATTTTTTATTCTTCTCGTGGGCTAAAAATAAATCGGTCTCAGCGTACAATTTTGTTTTGACTGAAAACTAAAACGACTGTGTGCGCGTGTGTGTGTTTGTGTGCGCGCGCGCATCTACATGTGACCACCAGTCACGCCTTTTTAGTATTTTATTTCCGGGGTCAGAGGTTAAAGCAGTTGTTCCAGCTTCCAGCTCCAGGTGGAGGACTGCCCACTTTTCGAAGTTTCTAGCAGCAGTAAAATCATCTGAAGTCTGATGCGATCTTCTGCTTGTGGACTCATCAGACTGGTTATGATGTTTATCTCTGCGTGGGCAGACGAGCTCTCAGTTTAGGAGGATTTTTGTGCATTTGTATTGGGTTTGGAAGAAAAACCACCGAATAAAGCAACACAACCCTGTGGCTCAGACTGACATCTGATCATGTTTGGGTGTTTAGTCGCAGGCAGGTTGGTGAGTATCGGTGTTGATCTGTTAGCGTCATCAGTACAAAGTGTTTACATGGATAAAATAAAGTAAACAGTGCAGTAGATCTCTATACAGTGCAGTGTAGTGTAGTGTTGTGCAATGTATCCTCATTGTGACCTCAAATCATGATTATGACGTCACTTGGCCACTGAAGGTCCAGACCGACGCCCAGCAGGTCGCTGAAGATAAGTTTGTGTTCAACCTGCCGGATTATGAGAACGTCAACCACGTGGTGGTGTTCATGCTGGGCACTGTGCCTTTCCCTGCTGGCATGGGAGGTGCTGTTTACTTCTCCTTCCCCGACCTCAGTGTGGGCCAGGTGTGGCAGCTGCTGGGTTTCATCACCAACGAAAAGCCAAGTGTCATTTTTAAAATCTCTGGCTTAAAATCTGGTAAGTTAATTATTAATCGATTAATAATCAATTAATTATTAAACTATTAATCGATTGTTATGATCGATATCTGACCTGAGCGAGGCATCGATCAGGGGTCATGGGGCAATTACTATTAATAACGTATGCTTTATTATTACAGTAATGTAAACCTCACACTTTACTTTATACAGTGGTGGACGAAGTACGCAAACCATGTAAAGTATAGCTACGTTAAATAAAATATGACTGCGGTAAAAGTGCACCCTTGAAACTTCCACTTGAAGTACAAAAGTATTTGCCTTTAAATGAACGTAAGTATCCAAAGTACTGATTTATTATGGCGCTAATGTTCCTAATATCATTTTGTCACAAGACTCTTTACTTAATCAACTCAGTTTACGTGAAAATCCTGTTCCTCTTCACACACCGATCTATTAATCGAATGATATGAATGAGCCAAACACTGATTTGATATCAATTAAAATGATCACGAGCCCAAAACCTTCTTACTACTGAAAAAATCGTGCAAACAAGGTCACTGATGTTGTGGCGATTTAGAGTCAGGAGATTCTTCCATCATTTATTCTTCTCTAAATTTTCTTCTTGCTGTTGAACTGATGCTGAACTGTATGTTGGTGATCAGTAGATACACCATGTGCAAATCAAAACCAGTTCAAAACAGAGCGCGCGCTCGACCCTCATTGGTGAATCGCTGTGTGTTTGAACAGTTTTTAATCCACTCGTACAAAAAAAAGCAAAAACTGATTTCGCAAAATGTGGTTAAGGAGTTGACCTTTTGGATCTGAAGGTTGTGAGATTAAATCCCCGCCATACCAAGCTGCTGCAACTCCTGGGCCCTTGAGCAAGGCCTTTAACCCCAGAGCTGCTCAGTTGTATAAATGAGATATATGTAAGTCGCTCTGGATAAGTGCGTCTGCCAGATGCCGTGAATATAAATAATAAAATGTTTTAAATTAAAATGAAAGCTATTTACATTTACAGAATTTAGCAAACGACCTTATCCAGAGCGACGTACAAAGGTGCTTTGAGTCTCTATTATTGAATAAGTCTACACTGGTATGCTAGATTACAAACGTAAGTACAGTAAAGAATTACATTTACTTCCTACTGATTTTTATATATTACATTAACATAATCAACAAGGACCTCTATATTGGACTTATTTGGAAAAAAATTATTTATTGCACTTCCTCACTTTACACACCACACACACTTTATAGTTAATGTCTTCATCTTTATTTAATATTATTTTATTTTCCTTTTTTCCATATTTTTTTATAGCACAGCACACCATGACAAATTCCTTGTACATGCAACCCATGATGCTTGGCAATAAATATGATTCTGATTCTTTCTTTCGGCTTCTTCCATTATGGGTCGCCACAGTGGATCATCTGTATTCATGATCCGCATGTTCGATTTGGCACATGTTTTTACGCTGGATGCCCTTCCTAACGCAACCCTCCACATTTATCCGGGCTTGGGACCGGCACTAAGAGTGCACTGGCTTGTGCAACCCTAATGGCTGGGGTTGGTTCCCTGACCGGGGATCGAACCCGGGCCACGGCGGTGAGAGCGCCGCATCCTAACCACTAGACCACCAGGGAACAAATACGATTCTGATTAGTAGAGAAAAATTTATTAATTTCAATAATTGAAGCAAATAATCAGAAAATAGAATGCAGGGTTGTACTGTGAGGCATTTTTCGGGCCCAGGATTTTCCTGAGAGGACGAGGCTTCCTCTTGTTGCTGTGCATGGCTGCACAGTGAAATTCTTTCTCAAAGTGCAGAGAAATTCATGATACAGCGCCCCCTACAGCACAGAGAATTGAGTGTTGCACCTGAGCTCAGGAGTGACAGCTTGATCATACTGGGTCTTTCGATCAGTAACCCAGAGCCTTAACTACTGAGCTACAATTTCCTGATTAATATGTCTAAATATTTATCCGTGGTTGAAGTCCTGGGTTTTTCTCCTTTCCTGATTCCATTTGGATAAACCAAGGCAAAGACCAGAGAGCTGCATATGGGAGAAAAAAAACTCAACTCAGGTTTTATTGTCATTCTTCTTTATTCTTCCTTATACACAGTATACAAAAGAACGAAATGTCATTAACAACGGACCAAGGTGCATAGAGTGTAAAAATAAATAAATAAAAAGTAAACATAACAGTTTTATTGCTGAAAAAGACGGAAAATTGATCATTCGCATTGGATGTAAAAATACAACCGTTTGTTCCAATACTTTTAAGGGGACTGAACATTTATAGTTCCCATGTGGGATTGTGACTACAAGGCTGATAACCTACAATGATGGGTGTGTGTGTGTGTGTGAGGTTCTTATGTAAAATGGAGTCGAGAGTAGTGGTTCGACAGATCACAAAACTCACGGGTTTTGGTTCACTTTATGGTATTTGAGTCACTGATCAGATCGTTTTCCAGGAGAGAGAAAAAAAAAAGGGTGGGAGACAAAAGTAATTTGCTTTCCATTTATTACAAGAAAGGTTACAGCACGAAAATGCTCATGCGTGCTATTCGAAGTTCTTCTGCTCCTCCGCTAACCGTTGTTGTTGACTGATTAATATGCGACTGCTCTTTGTAGTTACGAAATTATTTAAAAAGCAAAATCGGCATAAAAAAAAATACTCTGCGATTGTTAAAAAAAATTACGATTATCTGCAATGAAAATATAAAAAAAGAAAGAAATATGAGCGATTAATGTGCATCACTACTGATGCTGTAGATACATGCTGAGTTTATCTCTATTTTTGGTTAAATATCAAATGCTCATTAATTACATAATAGAAAAAGTTTTTGGACACTGAATATTAATAGATGCGTTACCTGTAAAAGCCAAAAATAAGATCACTTTTAAAGTACAGCTGATGGTGCATCCTTGTCTTTCAAAGGGGAAGGTGGAACTCACCCTTTCGGGATGATGGTTGCCCCACAGGCGGCTTCAGTGGCTCAGCTCGGAGTTTCCATTGAACCACTGGACCAGCTCGCTCAACAAACCCCTGTTTCCAATGCGACCGTCTCCACTATGGATTCCTTCACACAGGTGGCCCACACAAGTCTAACAATCTGTAGAATTTGTGTTGTTTTGTGTTTTTAATCTAAGGCAAAAAAAAGTCTTGGATTGATGAAGTTCTGTGTATTTCTTCGGATAGTTCACTCAGAAGATGTTGGAGAGCCTGTACAACTTCACCTCCTCTTTTGCTCTGTCACAAGCTCAGATGACTCCAAACCCCTCGGAAATGTATGTTCCAGCCAGCTCTATCCTCAAATGGTGAGTTTTTTTTTTTTAAAGCTTGGGAATCATTATATTGACTAACCTCTGAGGACATCTGCCTTTTTCTGCCATATGTGGTGATAACAGACTTGTTACCACAAAGTTAGATGCACACAATTGTATAAGATGTGGATGCGGTGGCATTAAATTTCCTCCAAGACCCAAACCTGGGATGGCAATGCCATTGTGCACAAAGCCAGCTCCCTAAAGATATGGTCTATATGGTATATAGAGTGGAGTATTGAACATCTTATTGAACCCCAGGCCTCTTTTCTACACCTATATCAGTACCTGACTTTACTAACTGACCTCATGGCTGAATGAGCACAAATCTCCACAAACACACTCCAAAATCTATTAAAACATCTTCCCAGTAGTGCGAGTCAATCAGCACCTGGGGACTAAATGTTGAATAGGATGTTCAGAAAGCACACACAAATCTTATGTTACATTTGTCCGGGTAATGTAGAACAAATGGTAGATATTTTTTTTTTTTTTAACCCGGCTCTACTGTTAACCCAGTAATGTAGGTAACAAAAGGTATTGGTTTCTTTATTGTATGGTATTATATCAACCATTAGACTGTGTACTTTGCATATGAGATTGAAATGAATGATGGGTGTTTTGAACGTTATGTACTGAAAACTAGAAGCTCTACCCAGTGATAGGAAAGTCTCTCTGAAGGCACACACAAATCCACACATTATTGCACATTACATAAAACCTATTATATATGAAAAACTTAAACATGTTGCAAAAATATTTACTTTTGTATAGTAGATTATATAATGTAGTAGATTGCATTCAGTGAAAAAGAAAATAGCAAGGGGCCAGAAAAATCAAAACTGCTTTGTTAATTAAAAAAGAAAAAAA
>JAAIIK010000020.1:6461686-6479186 GCA_014706435.1 Silurus glanis
CACATACATACACAAACACACACACACACACACACACACAATTTTTTTTACCAGACTTCATTTTCTGACTTGTGTTCATGCTAAGGTCCTGGGCTGGTTGACCTTTCCAGGCAAGGTCTCTCCAAGCTGGAGCCTGACTTCTGTTCACCAGACACCCAGACACTCATCTTAGACCAGAACCAGATCATCAAGCTGGAACATCTGGAGAAGAATGCAGCAGTGCAGCAGGTACATTATACACAACCTGTTTATTTACTGGTCAATTCCTCTGAACTGTATCAGTGATCAAATTTGGACCAAATACATTTGCACCAGTGTATAGAAGTGGTATAGAAGAGGACAATTCCTGCACCAAGCACATATTTAACATTGATACACTCAGGAACACTCATGTTCAGGGAGGGTTCCAACCCAAAATGTGTCAATTTGTCAACTGTGTTTTTCACGTTTTCCCCTTGCACAGTTGTCTGTTGCCTGTAATCGGCTCGTTCGTATGATGGGTGTGTCGAAACTTAGACAGCTGAGGGTTTTGAACCTCCCTAACAATAGCATCGGCTATATCGAGGGCCTGAAAGACCTGGTGCAACTTGAGTGGCTAAATTTATCAGGGAACAACATCAAGGTACACATATTACTACAGTACAGCCATTCGAGGAGTTTTTGTTTGGTCTCAGGTCTTCAGGGTTCTCTATTCTTTCAGGTCATCGAGCAGTTGAACAACTGTGTAGCACTGCAACATCTGGATCTGTCTGACAACAACATTTCTCACACAGGTGACCTTTCGAAGCTCTCTGCCTTAAAGGTAAGTGGCAGAATATTAACTGTGTGGAAGAACAGTACAAAACGGATGTGCCAAATTTCTGTATCACGAATAAATCCGTGTATTAATACAGTGTTCTATTTTCCCCTTTAGACACTTCTACTTCATGGCAACATCATCACAAGTCTTCGTACATGCCCCACCCATTTTCCTCAGAACCTCGCTGTTCTCTCATTGGCTGAAAACGAAATCCGGGACCTTAGTGAGGTAGTCATGCTATTCGTCCTTATTAACTTGTAGGTTTTGTGTTTTTTTGACAGATTTTTGCATTACCTGCGGTCATTTCTGAAAAAATGTCTCGTTCAGGTGTCACACTTAGCACCTCTCATCAACCTTGAGCAGCTGTCCATCATGAACAACCCGTGTGTGATGGCTACACCCTCGGTGCCTGGATGCGATTATCGCCCATATGTTGTGAGCTGGTGCCTCAGTTTAAAGGTGCTGGATGGATACGTGGTGTCACAAAAAGAAGGGTTGGTCGTTTGTTTAAACTAAAGGCTGTTTAAACCTGAACATTCTATGGCATAAGGTTAAAAAGAAAATTCTCTTTCTAATATTAATAATTAGTCTTCAGATTTTTGGCTGAAACCTCCTCCTTTGGCATGTTGGTTAATGGTTTCCAGCATTATTCACAATGATGTTCAAGGGCCTGCTGGTAGTGATGCCAGTGTCAATTATTTTTTGCTTCATCTCTACTTAAAGAGAGCAACAGCCTTTTCGATTGAATTCAATCCAATTCTATTTGCAAAGCAATTTCAATTTGGAGATAATCTGACCCAGTCGTCTAGACATCACAATTTGGCCCTTGTCAAACTCGCTCAAATCCTTAGGCTTGCCCATTTTTCCTGCTTCTAACACATCAACTTTGAGGACAAAATGTTCACTTGCTGCCTAATAATATCCCACCCACTAACAGGTGCATGGATGAAGAGATAATAAGTTATTCAGTAAATTTGGTTCTCTAAGCAAGCAATATAGTGTCTAGAAGAAACTTCCCTGAGACTACATTAAGGAGGAACCCAGAGAGGAACCAGACTCCGCAGACATCTTATTCTGGGAGACAGCAGATCAGTGTATAGGGGTAGAAGTGTAAATAGTACTGCATTGAAAAGATGTTCAATATGAGCATATTGTGAATGTCACTTGGGACATCCAGCTCTCTCACCCTGTACACTCTGCTGAAATGCATTATGTTTTAGAGCTTTGGCATTCATAACTAATACCACCACCAATAGCATCTCACTTGTCCTTTTGTATTTATTGTGTGTACAGTATTTGCTGTACACGTATCTGTGTGTATAGTATTGAACTTTTTTAGTTCAATACTATAGTATTGAACCAACCAACAATAGTATTGAACCAACCAACAAATCACTAGAATTGCCCACAAATATCTCTGTATAAACATATTTAATATGTTTCTTGGCAGGCTTCTTTAGGTTAAGTCCAAAGTACATTATTACACCATATTACATTTTCAAAACGGTACCATTAGGTTCATGTTTTTCTAAACATTTTGTTTCCCTATATGTGGCTTTTGAATGGACTTCTTTTGACTTTATAACTCCAGGCTCAAAGCAGAGTGGTTGTACAGCCAAGGAAAAGGCCGTGCATTTCGTCCTGGACAACACATACAGCTAATCCAGTACCTGGCCTCAACTTGCCCCTTGACCTCCTCATCTTCACTGCAGTCAGCTGAGGATGCCAAGCTCGAGAGGATTCTCAGCAAACAGAGGTAACATTGCAAAGAGACAGATTTATTTCAACTTTATTTAAGTGGGTCCAAATTTTTTAGACACCAAATTGACAGTCTGGAAAATGACAGGAATTACAGTTACATTTAGAAGCTTTTGATTGGCCAATTGTTATAATTAGATGTTCAATAGCAGTATATCTATTTTTAGAGACTGTTTGTTTGATACTTTCCACTTTTTATACATGTGAAAATGTAACCAAGAACTAAGAAAAATGTCAAGTTACTCCATAGGAGCAATTTCCAATTCTAACTGAATGTACCATGAACATCTCTACCAACAATTTCATGCAAAGATGTGTCTTTGGCGCACACAGTCCCTGCTTATTTCAGGGAAGAAGCACAAATTAAGAGGAACTTTGGTCCAAAAGGTTCACTTGACCTCCAAAAAAACAATAAAGGAACTGCTGAAGGAGGCTGAACCACCAGGTACCATGGTATATTTACACACCATTAAGAGAGTCCAGAATTGCCATGGCTTGAAAGTCTACATGCAATGATAAAGCATTCTAAGACCAGCATATAAAAGCCAGACTGAAGTTCGCAAAAGAACTGAGAAGCATGTGGACATCAGGATCCAAGCTGAAACAACATCTTAAGACTTCAACCAAAAAATTAAAATTTGTCCACAACTTGGACTTCAAGCAAGACAGTGATCCTAAGCGTACATCCAAAGTTGTATTAGACTTACTTTAGGATAACTTTAAGCTAAAACATAAAAGTTAGTGCTGGAATTTTCACCAGAAAAGCCTGACTTAAATCCCATAGAAATGTGGGCTGGAAATGTGTCTGAGCAAAGTAGCCAACAAACCTGATCTACCTGGAGGATGAATAGGCAAGAATGTGTAAGGCTACTCCAAGCATTTAATTAAAGTTAAGCAATTAAAAGGCAATAAATACTAACAAGGTGTATGTAAACTTTTTACCCACTGAATGCGCTCTGGTTAATAAAAACGAATATAAAGCTGCCTTGTTACTTTCTCTAAAGGAATTGCCATACAATATTTTCGTAAAGTAGATCATTGACTTTAAACATATAGTAATAGGAAATGTCTGGAGTTGTAAAAAAAAGATTTCCATTGTCTTTAGGGGTGTGTAAATTTTTTGTTTATCTGTAATTGTATTATATAAACTTTGTAGTTTCTAATTGTTCTTTTCCAGGGTTTTTTTTGTAATTTAACTAAATCAGTACACTCCCTTCCACATGTGCTCATACAGGCAACACCAGAAACAGCTGCTCCAGGCAAGCCACTACGATTCCTCAATTCCTCTTCACCAGACTCTGGATATGGATGAACACTGGACTGATCAAGGACTAAATGAAGTGACCATAACCCAGGTCCTTAATGGCATCAGTCAGCCAGGTTGGTACACAGTCTCAGGTTTAATACATTCCAGCAGTATTAAATATACAACATAAAGAGAACCTCATAGTTTGGTATTTATTCTATTCATCATACCAATACAACTCATCAAATGTCAAATCACTGAAAATAATTGTATGTTAAATGAACTGATGAATGAATGATGCTGTCACATATGACAAAATGACACATCTATAACCACCGATCTTCATTTATGAATCAAGAACATATAATGTGACATGCTAACAGCAAAGTCCTGGCAGTGTCGGAAATAAAACAAACAAATTGATCCGCTAGAATTTTCTTGTTAGCAGGTTTTTTCTCAGTTAACAGTGTCAATTGTTAAAAAAAGCTATATAATAAATTGAATAATAATAATAATAATAATAATACAGTAATCCCCCCCATAATCGTGTTGGTTACATTCCAAAACCACCCCAGAAATTTTATTTTATGTATACAGTACTGTACTGTATTAACATTTGACTTTATTTTACAATTAATAATTACCGTATTTTCCGGAATATAAGCCGCTACTTTTTCCCCACGCTTTGAACCCCGTGGCTTATACAACGAAGCGGCTAATTTATGGATTTTTCCTGGGTTTTTCCCGGTTTCACAAACTTCAAGTCAAAAAACTGAGCCTCATAACATTAAACCAATGGTGAACCAATGAAATTCTTTATATTAAATCAGATGCGCTCCCACTGAATCGGGCTGCACCACATCATAAATATGGATGAGGTTCCTCTGACGTTTGACCTGCCGCTCACTCGGACTGTCTACAGGAAAGGCGAATCATTCGTCACGCTGAAAACAACCGGGCATGAAAAAACGGCATCGGGAGAAAAGCTTCACCGATGGTGATTTTTAAACGCACGACGATGCCAAAAGAAAAACTTGAAATTGTTGTGAAAGGACGGAGGAAGACAGTGAACAATGACTTTCTTGGTAGGCTACTGTTTAGATACAAGCCGTGTTAGTCACTGTCTTTCGTTAAAGCCTGTGTAAAGTTCATTAGTTTCAATGTCGGCTTATAGACAGGTGCGGCTTATTTATGTTCAAAATAAAAATCTTTGTCAAATTCAGTGGGTGCGGCTTATATTTGGGTGCGCTTAATAGTCCGGAAATTACGGTATATTTTTATTAATACATTCCAATTATTTCAACATGAAACTTAGACCGAAGTTTTTTGGTCTATCGTGCTATCCGAGAGAGACCCGGGGGGGGGCAGCGAGATTCGAACCGCGGTAAAGGGGGGGATTACTGTATAATAATTGCTGGTTGATCATTATAAATATTATACTGTCCCAAATTGGTGATCAATGGGAAGTAAATGCGAAATAAATCCATGTCTGTTTCACATACGCCTGTCCTCTAAACTCTTCCATTTTTTGCTGATTACGACAGAATCTTCTGAACCAGTGGTCCAGTTGAATACTTGGATGGCCAATACATCCTCAGCATGCATCCGAAGTCCCGTTCTTGCCTCTCCTCGTGGCGAGGACAGTCTGGTTCTAGAAGACATACAGACTGACGAAGAGAAGCTTAACGGCAGCCTGCTCTCCTCAGAGTCCGCCTTCCTGCCCGTGAGCTCAGTCGTGCACTCACCGTCGCCCCCTGACAGTGAAGAGGATGAGCTTAATGATCCAGATTCACTGGCTGCTCCCAGTCCAGCCCGAACGCCTCCTCAGAAGGTGGAAGCAGCAACAAGTTTTTATTTCTTACCCAATCACAATCGCTTGCATTCAAATGTAACAGAGCACACTGCAGAGGATGGAGAGGACTTGCAGATTGATCGAATGGTTCATTTGCAAGCCAGTAAGGTCGCAAACACCACAGAGCTGAGGAGACCAAGTGCTAACATGGAAGAGTGCTATCCAGATGCAGCAGCTGTTAAGATCCAGGCCTGGTGGAGGGGATACTGGACTCGACAACGGCACCCACAGGCCAAAGAGGTGCGCTGTGAGATCCGTCTACGCCGACTCCAGGATCACATCGTCTACCTTACAGCAGAGCTGGAGAGGTAAAAACAAAAAGCGTCAATCGCTTGTAGATTTGATTTCACCAAAGCACTGCTGGATTCTCAAATCTGAATTGCACTTGAATGATCAGAAGCAGCTCTGATAGCTTTGGCCAAAAATATGTAGATGCACACCAGTTTTCTAAAATGTAGTGGTCATGGTTTTGGATTGGGTGCATTGGACAGTCACGCCTACATTTTTGACCATTCATTTATATTTTTATAGAGCAAATCCTAATATGGTAGACCCTCTGCATGAGCTAATTTTGTAGGGTGTAAATGTTGATATGGTGTGTTTTTTTTTGTTCCCTTCGAGGAGGCGTTCATTTGACATTTTTGGAGGAGTTTCTAACGTTGCTGCTTCGTCAATTCAAAACCTGTAACTTGAGGTTTTGCTGCCCAATTTATATTTTTTTTTAATTACATTTCTATTTATTACATACTAAGTAATATTTAATAAAACATTGGGGGATGCTGTTATATTCAACTTTGGGGTGGTAACAGTAACTCTCGCTTCAGAGCACCTCGTACCTTCCATAATTAGCTTTCAACGAACACACACCCTGTTGTGTTTTATTCCTTTTCTTATTAAGGACGGACCTCGAAAACTTGTTCTGCATCTCTGTACATTCTCTCTTGTGTGTAGAGTGCAGAAGCAGCAGCAGGAGGAGAAGTTGCAGAGGATGATCCAGGAAGAAGCGGTGAAGTTCCTCTGGAAGCAGGTTTGCCTTAACACTTACTTGTGAAAGGGATATACACAGTAAAATGTCTCGGTGTGCTTACAGGAAATGTAGGCTCTCTTGGAATACCAAATACCTGTTAGTTTGTGGGATATATTAGGCATAAACATTTTCTCCTCAAAATTGATGTGTTGAAAGCAGGAAAAATGGGCGAGTATAATAATTTGAGTGAGTTTGACAAGGACCAAATGGTAATGTCTAGACGACTGGGTCAGAGCATCTCTAAAACTGCAGCTCTTGTGGGATTTTCCCAGTCTGCAGTGGTCAGTGTCTATCAAAAGTGGTCCAAGAAAGGAGCAGTGGTGAACCTGCGACAAGGTTGTGGGGTCGTGGGGAGCGAAGGCTGGCCCGTGTGGTCCGCTCCTGCAACTCAAATTGCTGCAGAAATCAAGGCTGTTAATGCAAGACGGGTCAGCACTATTTTGGCAGGAAAATGGGGATCAACACAATATTAGGCAGGTGGATAATGTTTTGCCTGATTTGTGGCTATAAAGTTATGCCTGATCGATATATTTGCTCCAGCAACAATAAAAAAGTCCCTAAATAAGCCACAGCTGGATAGAATTTGGCATCTTGATGGTGGTCACGTGACCCTGAGCAAGATGGCAGCTTAAGAGTTTTGATCCGCATATTTTTTTTTATCTAGCCCTATTTTCTGTGAAATTTGTGCTATTTCAACATGAAAGGAGATGGAAAGTGGTGGGGACAAGGATTTTCCTATTTTTTTCGTCAACAAGATCACAGAAAAGTAAAGAGAAAAAGAAAAACCCAGCCGCACGTGATGGAGAAGGGGAAGAGGCTAGTGCTAGCCTACAATCAGACACTTCACTTATTTTGAGTGAAATTAGGGCTGTGGGTATCCGGCTAGATGGTATTGAGGGACAGTTGGGAAAAATTGCTTCCTCTGTTGCAGTCATTTGCGTGCTACCGTGGAGCAACTGCAAGCCAAAGTGGACGATCTGGAAAACCGGGGTCGCCGTAAAAACATCAGGGTTTGTTGGGCTTCCTGAGAAAGCGGAAGGCAGTGAATCTCTGACTAAATTTTTACAGTCTATGTTTCCGGTTTGGCTTCAGCTTCCCGCAGGTTTCCCTGCCATCGAGATCGAGAGAGCGCACAGAGCCCCTCTTCCATCTCAATTAACACCGAACGCACCGCCGAGGAGTGTTATTGTGCGGTTCCTCCGCTTCCCAGTAAGAGAGGCGGTTTTGAGAGCTGCCAGGAAAACACCGGTTAACCATAGTCGTGCCACGTTACGCTTTTATCCAGATTTAGCGGCGGAGGTTGTGCGTAAACGGCAGGCGTTTGGAGGCGTGTGTAAAAGAATGGTGGATCGAGGAGTAGACCGTGGCTTTGCTTATCCAGCTAGACTCCGCTGTTTACACAATGGAAAGATCATTTTATTTGACATTGGGGAGGCAGCTACTAACTTTCTGGACGCAGCCGAGTGATCTCTTGCTTTTCCCATTCCTTTAATCACTTCGAGGGCGTTTCATGTTTCTCCTTACTGAACTTGAACACAACTATATGGCTTTTTCAAGGTGTTGCAGGACCACTCTGTGGAATTTTGTTTGTTGGGACGAACTTCGGGTTCTATATTTCCATATTTAGGACTGTTATGCCGGTCTGCACTGTATTTAATTAATATTTTTTCTTATTAAGGTTATTAGAGTGGACTTTATTTGTTCATTTCTAGGAGTTTTTAGGGGGTTCTTTCTGTCTGTCGTGTTTCTGGGTGGTCAATGGAGGTGTTGGTGGATGGTGTGTGTGACGAGTTGATATGTGAGCCCTATCGTTTGGGGATAGGGCAGAGGGGGGAGGGTTGGTGGGGGTTATTGTTTATGTTTAGGAGAGCCGGTTATATTACAGAGTTTGTTGTCTTAATCTTACTTCTGTCAGTCCATAGCATTCAAATACTTTAAACAGCACTGATGTATGTCTGATCTGACTAGGGTGGTCACATGGAATGTAAAGGGCATGGGTAACGTAGTCAAAAGAAAGAAAGTTCTAACATTCTTGAAGAAGGACAGGGTAACTGTTGCACTCCTACAGGAGACACATTTGTCAGACACAGAACATTTAAAGCTTAAAAGGGACTGGGTTGGAGAGGTATATTTTAGTTCTTTCTCATCAAATAAACAGGGCGTGGCCATTTTGATACAAAAAATTTTTCCTTTTATCTTAGAACAGGTTGAAAAAGATCCTGAAGGCAGATTTGTTCTGATTACTGGTCACATCTTGGGAAATCCTCTTACTGTTTTAACTGTGTATGCCCCAAATGAAGACAGCCCTGACTTTATATCAAAGATGGTCCCATTGTTTAATCATAATTGTAATGGCCTGGGGATTATGGCTGGGGACTTTAATTGTGTCATGGATGGTAGGTTCGACAGATCATCTTTCACAAGATCATTTGCCCGTTCTTCACAAACTCTGCAAAATATGTGTCGGGGGGGGTTGGTAGAGGCGATAAGCGGAGGCGGAGGGAAAACTCGTTTTTTAACTATCACTCCTGCACACTACGTATCCCTAAACTTTAACATTTTTACTTTTTCTTCTTTGCTTATCTTAATTTTCGTCACAATCTTCGCTTTCTGGCTTCGATTCGCCATCTAGCAGCGGCGTCTCGAGCTCGTATCTCAAGTTTTTGCTCGCGTATCAAAGCAAAAAATCGACCGAGTGACCGCTCGTATCTCAAAAAACTCGTATGTTAGGGCACTCGTATGTCGAGGTACCACTGTAGTTGATACAGTGCCTTGCGAAAGTATTCGGCCCCCTTGAACCTTGCGAACTTTTGCCACATTTCAGGCTTCAAACATAAAGATATAAAACTGTAATTTTTTGTGAAGAATCAACAACAAGTGGGACACAATCATGAAGTGGAACGAAATTTATTGGATATTTCAAACTTTTTTAACAAATAAAAAACTGAAAAATTGGGCGTGCAAAATTATTCAGCCCCCTTAAGTTAATACTTTGTAGCGCCACCTTTTGCTGCGATTACAGCTGTAAGTCGCTTGGGGTATGTCTCTATCAGTTTTGCACATCGAGAGACTGAAATCTTTGCCCATTCCTCCTTGCAAAACAGCTCGAGCTCAGTGAGGTTGGATGGAGAGCATTTGTGAACAGCAGTTTTCAGTTCTTTCCACAGATTCTCGATTGGATTCAGGTCTGGACTTTGACTTGGCCATTCTAACACCTGGATATGTTTATTTGTGAACCATTCCATTGTAGATTTTGCTTTATGTTTTGGATCATTGTCTTGTTGGAAGACAAATCTCCGTCCCAGTCTCAGGTCTTTTGCAGACTCCATCAGGTTTTCTTCCAGAATGGTCCTGTATTTGGCTCCATCCATCTTCCCATCAATTTTAACCATCTTCCCTGTCCCTGCTGAAGAAAAGCAGGCCCAAACCATGATGCTGCCACCACCATGTTTGACAGTGGGGATGGTGTGTTCAGGGTGATGAGCTGTGTTGCTTTTACGCCAAACATAACGTTTTGCATTGTTGCCAAAAAGTTCGATTTTGGTTTCATCTGACCAGAGCACCTTCTTCCACATGTTTGGTGTGTCTCCCAGGTGGCTTGTGGCAAACTTTAAACGACACTTTTTATGGATATCTTTAAGTAATGGCTTTCTTCTTGCCACTCTTCCATAAAGGCCAGATTTGTGCAGTATACGACTGATTGTTGTCCTATGGACAGAGTCTCCCACCTCAGCTGTAGATCTCTGCAGTTCATCCAGAGTGATCATGGGCCTCTTGGCTGCATCTCTGATCAGTCTTCTCCTTGTATGAGCTGAAAGTTTAGAGGGACGGCCAGGTCTTGGTAGATTTGCAGTGGTCTGATACTCCTTCCATTTCAATATTATCGCTTGCACAGTGCTCCTTGGGATGATTAAAGCTTGGGAGGCACTGTAGGCATAATTTTAGACAATTTGACCATCACACCCATGGGTTTTTTCCCAATCTGTTTCCAAAAAGTGCTGCAGATTTTCCTTCACTGGTTCCAGCATGATAAAAGAGAACTCTGTAAAGACATGGTTTGCCAAAGTTGGAATGGGAGAATGTTATCCAGAGAGCCCTGATCTCACCCCTAAGAAACATTGTTGCAATGAACTCCATGCTGACTACATGCTAGGCCTTCATGCCTGACATTTCTACCTGACCTCACTAAGGCTCTTGTGGCTGAATGGGCTAAAATCCCAAAAGTCACACTTCCAAATCTAGTGAAAAATCTTCTGAGTAGGGTGGACGGTATTACAACAGCATTTCAAAAGACACATACGGTATTATGGTCAGTTATCCACATATCTTTTGCCATATAGTGTGGATAATTATTCATGCAGGAGCTAATGATGTAGAGAATGATATTTTAGAAAAAATGAAGGAAATCATAGTTTGACTCTGCGATATGCTCTATCGATATCGCTTACAACATTTTAAGGTTATTGTTCTGCTGGATGCCCAAATATATGTATAGGCTGGATAAATCGGATATTGCATTTTTATATTTAAAAATATATACTGTTATTACATAATGCAGAAAATAATAAAGTAGTTCATAACATTGTTACCATAAAATGTTTGTAAAGCCTTGCTGTCTGGATGCAGTGCATAAGCAATGTCCAGGATGTAGCGGCCATCTTTTACACACTGTCACTTCTTCCAAGTAAAATTTGCGTTGATTATTAAATGCTATTAATGACATAAAAAAGCATTGAATTGCCCCAAATCTCAGTGCCTAAGTACCCTTTTGGTCTTCTATGTTCTGCCACTCCTGTTTTGATCAAAGGGTGCAGGCTCTTTATTAGTACATTAAATAATAAAAGTTACAGCATTGTGCAAAGTTTCTCTAACTAACAGATAAAAACAGATTTCTAATTTGTGTTCGGGACTCAAACACAGTTTAAGGTGCAAATCTTGGGTAAATCTTGGGTAGTCTACTACTCAGACCTACATGTTGCATTTAATCACTGCACACCTTAACAACAATGAACTGTAATGAATGTACATTTGGTGCAACCCAGATGATGATGGGTTCCCTCTTGAGTCTTCTACCTCTTAAGGTTTGTTCCATATGCCATCTCGGGGAGTTTATTCTTGCCAGAGTCACCACTTGCTTGCTCATTAGGGACAAACTTACAATTATAAGGAACAAACGTATACATTCTTTTATTACCACTTTATCTGTATAAAGCTGCTTTGAGATAAATACAAATAAAACTGAATTGAATTAAGATATTCAGGATTTGGTGAACTGGGATGTTTGGTGCTCTCATATTTTCTATTTTCTTGATGATTAAGGGTGTGGGCTGCATTATGTTTCACTGTGCTCTAATGCATGTGTAACCTTCTGGCCATCCCTTTTAGTTACACTGTTATGACCAATCCTGCTGGAGTCCAGCGATGAAGTATTCCCAAAAATTCAAAAAGTTGTAATGAATGCAATTTATCTTTATTATTACTACAAGTCACAATATTATTATTATATTTTTATGATATTAAGAATTTTTATGTTTGACCATTAAAAGAATGATGTATATATATATATCAAAGGATAATTATATTTTTATGACTTCTAATGTGA
Source organism: Silurus glanis (assembly GCA_014706435.1). NCBI lineage: Eukaryota > Metazoa > Chordata > Actinopteri > Siluriformes > Siluridae > Silurus > Silurus glanis. The sequence continues at coordinate 6,473,971 of JAAIIK010000020.1, forward strand.
AGAAATTTTCTCAGCAAAGGTTTCAGCACACACATCAAATTCCCAACAGATATAGCTACATTTAAGTGTGCCAGAACTTCAAGTATTTTGATTTATATTTGGTATATAGTAGAGTTAGATGAAGCTACACCATCAGACGGGAGCCAGGGATGTAGTGTGACTCCTTCCATATGTTGCTCTCCCCGCAGTTGGTGGTTTTTCTTTTGCACTGGAAACAGCGGCGGTACTGTTCACACTGATCTATCAGAAGCCTTCCACCTGACCTGCGTATGCAAAAATACTCAAATCGAACCATAATGTGCATTTGTACTGAAGATCAAGTCCATATGTAAATGTAAAAGAGGTTGTGTTTAAAAGCAGATTTCTCAAAAAAAAATGTGCAATCTTATATAATTTAACAGTATTTCTCTGCTGTCTCACATGTTTTCAGGAGAAACAGCATTACCTAATTTATGTATATTACTGTATATTATATAACAAAAATGTATTATTGTAAGTAAGATGCTTTAGGTGCTTAATTACAAATTATTCAGCATCTAAAAAAAAATTAACAGGAAATGTACCGATTGAAATTATACAACTGAGCAAAGTCTTGTACCTACTATAGTTCTAGGAGTTTAAGAAACCAATACCAATACTATCTGACCAAACAGATTAAAGAATTCAGCAGCTGTTTTGTAAAGGAGAAAAAAGCTGCAAAGTGCAATAGCCAGTATTATTGTTTAGAAATGAACCAAAAATCAAAAATTATGTACAAGAAATCATGCAAAATATTCCATGTGTTTGTTCGTGAAAAACTGTTTCATCCACCCCCTTTTCTGTAAACCTTTGAAATGTCTCACCTAATGAAAGCTCTCTCCTCGAGGTCTCGGCCGTGTTTCAGGTCAGCGCTGTGAGACCACGTGCGTTCTAGAGCAGTCCACAGGTTCCTCAGTCTCTCATAACGGGCGATCCGATCTGCTATGTGTCTGCCAAGCAAAGAAATAGGAGATCAACAGAGTGTCTCAGTTCAGAGAGTCAACAGAGAGTCTCAGTGCAAATCTGGAAAAGATTGGGCAAGTCAGTTTTTAATAAAAAATTGCAAGTGTTTGTAGCTTCGAGTAGGGTTGTACAGTAATCAGTAACTTTCAAAATCATTGTTGCGTTCTGATATCTACAAAATCCTCTTTGTGCTAAATATGACCTCACCGATATGATTAGAAAGAAATGAACAGTCCTGAACCTGACATCTGGCTTAAAACACATTCAAAAACACCAAGTTAGTTCTTACATTTGGAACTGTATATGCATATTAGATAGTAAAATAACAAAAAGCATGCCGCATGATGTATTGATATTTGAAATTAAATGTGTGTATATTGATTGCTGAATGATTTCTTTTGTATATGAGAGAGATCCTTTTCCAAGACTACATCAACACTCTTTGTTAGATGAATCCAGTAAATGTGTGAAGGACTATTAGTTTCACTAAAATTATATCTATACAGGTAACAGGATATCAAACAGAATGTCATGTAAGCCTCTTTGTAAGGAGCAGAGTCTGATCTGAAAACATTACAAATTACAGCATATAAACTTTCTTTCGGCTTCTCCCGTTAGTGGTCGCCACAGCGGACCATCCGCATGTTTGATTTGGCACGTTTTTACGCTGGATGCCCTTCCTAACGCAACCCTCCCCATTTATCGGGGCTTGGGACCGGCACTAAGGCTTGTGCAACCCTAATGGCTGGGGTTGGTTCCCTGACGGGGGATCGAACCCGGGCCGCATACTCATTGTGAATTATATTTTTAAGGAATTATTATACATATCATTATACATATCATAGATTCCGGTCCTGGAAACTAAATTTCCAAAAACCCTTTTTGTTTTTACATGATCATATCTGATTCAATTCATCACCACCTTACCAAGAGTTAAGCCATATGTGTTGAATTGAGGATAATTGCAAACATTGTGAAGATCATGGAATCCTTCCATCTCTGCACACACCACACCACACCCGCACCACACCCATCTGCTGTATATATGTTGTGTCTGATGCTATTAACGCTGTTTACATTACTAATAACTCTGACACATATGAAGTACATTTCAAAATATGATAATTATGCTGCAGTGGGACATATGAACCAGAGCATGTGGGTGTAATGAGTGTTTTTGCTTTTGTTGTGCTTTTCTGTCTGTGTTCTCTTACTCCTGGTGGTTACGCCGCAGCATGTCTCGTTCTTTTTTCTGCTCACTTAGCTGGCTGCACAGTGCCTCCTTCCGCTTGCTGCATGCTGTTTTTATCTGCTCTTCACAAATTCTTTGTGCTCTCTGCTTTTGTTCAGACAGCAAGGCTGGAGCTCCATCCCACACCCCAAACACAGGGCCGTCCGAGTCAGGCTGACGTGCAGGAAGACCTGGATCCCGGTGTTCCAGCTGAGTGAGGAAAGAGACACACTATGATCTTATTTTACATTTACTCCTACAGGGTTTTTCCTGTGATCCAGGTGGTATGAAATGTCATGTCTCAAATCACTTGTGTACAGTATGTCACTTGACATGGCTTTTAAGATACTGTATCTTAGACCTAAAGCTTATTAAGTAACTGATTAGTCATATAAAAATAATGAAACATAAAACTCATTTTATTTTTTAATAGCATCCGTTATCCATTAATTGCATTTACAGTCTGAGCGGCGGACACACATTGCAAATGCTGTGCCAGTTTTCTTTCAACAGAATTTATTAACCAAATTTAACTTAAATAAAAAAATAATATGGTTATGAGAACTATATTTGTTGACTATTATGCTCATTCTCTTACTTGGATATCCAGGGCCTTTTGCAGCTTTTTCATGTTCTCCTTTTTTTGGAGAAGTTCCTGAGATTTCAGTTTAGCAAACCTATGTAAAACAAAAAATTTGATTATTAAACCAAATATCTGCTTCTATTTTATTAGAGTTTTTCCACAGTATGGTATAAAATATTTCCTTTAGCAACCCTTGGTCAAGTGCCTGTGTCTGAACCTGTAACATAATGCGACCTGTGAAAGTATGAGTTTTGTGAAAACCCAATTGACCTAATAATTTTGGGCAAGTTGAGCTATTTGTAGTGGTTCAGTCTTTAAAACTTTGAGTTAAAGATCAGAAGGGGTTTAATACCTACCACAACCAAATTTCCATGGTTGAGTGGTTGAGTAAAACCCTTAAAGTTCAGCTCATTCATATCCTGCATCCAATGAGCAAATGCTCTAATTAGGTGTTACTTTACCAAGTATTATATTACAGTACTTTTCTGTCAATCCTACAATACTTTACAATACTAGCAACCAGGTTTGTAAGAAATTACTTTACAATCAACAAATCGTGCACTTTTCATGAACTGTACATGTTACTGAACAGTCGAATGGTTTAATCAAACCCTAAAAAATATGATTTCTAACTTTGTTCACTATAACATTTATAATTAGTATATGTTACCCATATGAGAGGACTTGCAAGCATCCACAGGTTTCTCCACATTCGATTTTGCATCCGACCGAAACCCATGTGGCGTCTTAAATGTCATAAAGGAAAATCGAGGCTAAAGAGATTTACAAAGCAAGAATGAAATGCAATATGTTCTTGACCCGAGAGTAATACTGCACATATTGAAGCAATAAATGCAGGAGAATTCACTTTAGGCTCAAGAATAGCAATCTTGGCTGTAAAGCAGGGGGCACTCTGGTATATAAGTTTTCCCTGGGAAGTAATGTGCTTGTATTATTACCCATGTCAAGCTCTAAATTACTTGCAAATTGACAAATGAAGTGACTAAGCGATGACATTATCTCAAGTATATCTTAAGTATAGCAGCATGTGAACAGTCAGGTTTTAAAGTGTTAGATCAATGCATGGGCAAATCTGAGCAACTCTGACAAGGGCCAAATGTTGATGGCTCGAAAACTGGGTCGGAATTTCTCAGAAATGACAGGTCTTATTTGATACTTCCTTCCTCACTCATTCAGTGTTCACCATTCAGCGTCTCTACTTCCTGAGAAGGCTGAGAAAAGCTCATCTCCTTCCCCCCATCCTGACCATGTTCTACAGAGGGACCATTGAGAGCATCTTGAGCAGCTGCATCACTGCCTGGTTTGGGAACTGCACCGTCTCGGATCGCAAGACCCTACAGAGGATAGTGAGGACAGCTGAAAAGATCATCGGAGTCTCTCTCCCCTCTATCATGGACATTTACACCACATGCTGCATCCGCAAAGCAAACAGCATTGCGGATGACCACACACACCCGTCTCACACACACTTTTTACTCTCCTGCCATCAGGGAAGCGGTTCCGAAGCATTCGGGCCGCCACATCCAGACTGTGTAACAGCTTCTTTCCTCAAGCCATCAGGCTTCTCAACAAACAACTGAACTGAACTCTCTTTCACAAACACACACACACACTCACACACACACTTACACACAACTGTGTTACTGATCTGCACAAACCAGACTCAACACACATCATACACTTGGCATTTTTTTGCACATCTTCCGGGATTTGTTTTTTTGCACAATATTCTGTCCACATATTTTTGCCACTGTTCACTTTTTTTTATTGCTGCTATTGTTGAATTGCACAATTCTGTTTACATTTTTCTGTTTACATTTTTCTGCTACTGTGCACCTTATTTTGTTACGACAGGTTTACTGGCGGAGCTATTTTCTATTTTGTGTTTTGTGTATTGCGTATTGTCCTGCACAAGTTGCACACATGCACTTTATGTGGCGAGGATCTTTCTACTAGTTCTTGGCCCTGTGTTTTTCTGTGTTTGTGATTGTTGTTTTATGTTGTTTTATGTAGCACCTGGGTTCTGGAGGAACGTTGTTTCATTTCACTGTGTACTGCATCAGCTATATATGGTTGAAATGATAATAAAAGCTTCTTGACTTCTTGACTTGATATTGACTAATCTGAATAGAGCAAAAATAAGAGAGACTCCAGGATATTGAACAACCCAGATATACATCATCAATACCTTATATGAAATAGAAGAATGGCATGTTTTATATGGGCCAGCAGTACTGTATCAGGATACACCTATCATCCATATCATAAAAACCACCTGCTTAATATTCTGTAGGCCCCTTTTGTGCTGCCAAAACAGCGGAGTCCATTGAGTCATGAACTCCAAACGATTCTTGAAGATATTTTTTGGTGTCTGGCAGAAGAAACCTTTAAGTCCTGTAA
>JAAIIK010000020.1:6484186-6485267 GCA_014706435.1 Silurus glanis
TTGTTTTGACAAAACTGAATGTCAAAACTGTGTCCATAGTATCAATATTTTCTGTGAGCACCATTGTTATTCAGCATTGCCTCAATCCTCCAGAGCTGCACAGGTTGTTGCTGGGATCCTCTTCCACTCCTCCATAATGACATCACAGAGCTGTTGGATGTTACACACATGGCGCTTCTCAACCTTCTGCTTGAGGATGCCCCACAGGTGATCAATAGTGTTCAAGTCTGAAGAAATACTTAGCCACTTAATCACATTCACCTTCAGCTTCCTCAGCAATGGAGTTGTGATCTTGATAGTGTGTTTGGGGGCATTATTATGTTGGAAAACCTCTGAGACTATGATAAACTTGTTTGGATCAGATGGTGTCCAGCATGTGTGGCGATGCCTTGGTGAAGAGAACCAAGAAAATTGTGCATGGTGTACTCAAATTGTACAATTGTACTCAAAGCACCAAATTTGAACTGCTGATACAAGATACACAAATTTGTATGGTTCTATCAAGCAGACAAAAACATGAACATGATGAATAGGACATATGACTTTGCATGGTTACATGACGTACAGCTGTTATCACTTAGGGTCTACTCACATTTGTTGCCAGCTATTTAGACAATAATGGCTGTATTTTGAGTTATTTTCAGAGGACAGTAAATCTGTACTACTATACAAGCTGCACATTGACTACTCTAAAATATATCCGTTACATTTCTATGATTTTTCTCAAATTGTTTTAAAATTTTTATTTCTATACTATTGTCCCTTGAGAAGATACACTAAAATGGTTGCTGAAATGTGAGGGGTGTACTCACTTTTGTGAGATACTGTAGATAAATTGTCATTAATCACACAATGAATAAAGCATGAAAGAAAGTATCTATTCATTTTGTTATGGCTTATTTAACTCTGTCAAAAGAATGAAAAATATGTATTGTTTATTGGAGTGTTGTACTTTTAGTTATGATGACACAAAAATTCCCATTACTCTATAAACGGTAAAGGTGTTAATGTTAACATGATAAGTACCTTAAAAGCAGTGAATTTGCCAAAGAATCTAATTTCATTATGAAATACTGAATAT
>JAAIIK010000020.1:6491329-6501397 GCA_014706435.1 Silurus glanis
GATAGATAGATAGATAGATAGATAGATAGATAGATAGATAGATAGATGTGATAGCCTAGTGTGTTAATGTCAGGGTCCCCACGAGGATGAGTTTGAGAGTTTGATTCCTGGTCGAGCTGGTTGCTGTGTTGGTAAATAAAACTTCTGGACCTTGTCCGCTCTGAAAACATTTCAATTCTGTGTTGGAGTAATTTCTTGATTTCCTGGTCTTTAATGAAAGATAACTCCACCAAAAAAAAAGCACTTCTGTGGTAGCTCAGTGGGTTAAGGCTTGTGCCTGAACATGGTTCTTAATATAGTCCACGCTGGTGATAAGGTTTCAAAGCCAGTCCTACATGCCTTCTTTCTTACTGCGCTGGCATGAAACAAAGTATGAACCCTCCAAAAAGCACACATGCTTTTCAGCAGTGGTCGCTCAGTGGTTTAAGGCTTGTGCCTCATCTAAACATGCTTCCCAGTCTGATCTCTTCCATGGTTCAGTGGGTTAAGGCTGGTGCCTCGCTGAAGTCCTAGACTTAACACTCGACACACACTCATTACTCATCTCAGCCCATTCCACCATCATTTATTTATTATTATTTATACTCTACCGTACTACACTGTTTACATGCTGTTTTTTGCACCTTTGACTCTATTATACCGTTTATATGCTGTTTTTTTGCACCTTAACTGTTTCTTATTACACTATACTGTTATTATACTATACTGTTTACATGCTGTCTTTTGCACCTCTTGACTGCTGCTGTTTTTTGCACTACATTGTGTCTGTTTATATTCACTCCCGTAGTTTTTACAGTTCTCCTCATACAGTACTGTATATTCAGAGTATACAGTAGGTTTACTAGTTGGCGCTATCTCAGGTTTTGTGTCTTGTCTTGTGTTGTCTTGTGTTTTCTGTCTGCACTGTCTGTCTGTATTGTTTTTTGTCTGTACTGTTTGCACTAGGTTGCACTCGATGCACTTTATGTAGCTTGTTGTTGTTAGTGTAGCACCAGGGTTCCGGAGGAACGTTGTCTCGTTTTTACTGTGTACTGTGTACCACTGTGTATAGTAGAAATGACAATAAAAGCCTATTGACTTGACTTGATGGTGAGGATCAGGGTTTGAATCCTGCTTTCTGTCTGCTAGTTGCAATGTAGGTTATGTTCCTGCTTCCTAAATCTTTCTTTAGCTTTATATTATTTTGTTGATGGTTTAAAGATAGATAGACCTGCTCTAAACAAACTTCCCAGCCTGTCTTCCCTGATGGTTCAGTCGGTTAAATCAGGTGACATGCTTTTGGTGGGGTTCAGGGTTCGAATCCTGCTTTCTGTCTGCCAGTCATGATCAGGATTCACTTCCTACATCTTTCTTTAGCGATATATTTTTGTTTTTAATGGGTTGAAAAGAAAGATAGACCTGCTCTAAACAAGCTTCCTAGCCTGTCCTCACCGATGGTTCAATTGGTTAACGTTGGTATCTCGCTGGTGGTGGGGATCATGGTTCGAATCCTGCTTTCTTCCTGCTATTTACAATGTGGGTTCAACTTGTGCTACTTACATCTGTATTCGCTTCCTACATCTTTCTTTAGCGTTAAATTCTTGTGTTGATGGTTTGAAAAGAAAGATAGACCTGCTCTAATCACGCTTCCCATCCTGTTCTTTTCTGATAGCTTAGTGGGTTAAGGCTGGTACTTTGCTAATGTTGGTGGTCAGGGTTCAAACCTGGCTTTCTGTCTGCTAGTCATGAGGTAGGTTAAATTCCTGATTCCTGCTTGACTCATGCTATTGCTCATCGCTAGTGGAGTTTGTGACTGTTAGATGTAGACCATTTTATTTACCACGGGAATTCACCACTGTTTACATTGTCGGAGTGTACATTCCTCCCAGTGCTAATGCTAAGGAGGCACTGTGTGAACTCTACGGCGCTATTAGCGACCTGCAGAATGCTCACCCCGACGGATTGTTTATTATCGCCGGAGATTTCAACCATGTGAATCTCAGGACTGTGTTTCCTAAACTCCATCAGCATGTGGACTTTACAACGAGAGGAGCGAACACGCTGGATCTTGTTTAGACAAACATCCCTGGCGCGTATCTACCACTGCTCTGTTATGTTAATTCCAGCATACAGACCGCTCATCAGACGCTCTAAACCGGTTCTGAAACAGGTGAAAACCTGGCCAGAAGGAGCTACTTCTGCTCTTCAGGACTGTTTTGAGTGCACTGACTGGGACATGTTTAGAGAGGCTGCAACCAACAGCGATTCCATTAACTTGGAGGAATACACATCATCAGTGACCAGCTACATCAGCAAGTGCGTTGATGATGTGACCATCTCCAAGACCATCACTACACGCTCTAACCAGAAGCCGTGGATGACTGCAAATGTGCGTGTGCTGCTGAAACAAAGAGACTCTGCCTTCAGAACAGGGGTCAAGGCGGCCTTAAAAACAGCAAGGGCCAAACTGTCCCGTGCCATCAGAGAGGAGAAGCGCACACACGCGAAGAAAATCCACAACCACTTCCAGGACAGTGGAGACACTCGGCGCATGTGGCAGGGCATCCAGGCGATCACAAATTACAAGACAACATCACCTGCTTGTGACCGTGACGCCTCCCTCCCAGATGCGCTGAACGACTTCTACGCCCGGTTTGAGGTACAGAACAAAGTGAAGGCGAGGAAGACCGCCCCTCCTCCCACTGACCAGGTGCTCTGTCTAACCACAGCTGAAGTGAGGAAAACTTTATGCAGAGTTAACCCACGGAAGTCTGCTGGACCAGACAACATTCCTGGCAGAGTGCTCAGGGAATGTGCAGAACAGCTAGCGGGTGTCTTTACTGACATCTTCAACATCTCCCTGAGCAGTAACGTTGTTCACACGTGCTTCAAGACAACGACCATTGTTCCCGTGCCGAAGAAATCTACTGTCTCCTGCCTCAATGACTATCGTCTCGTCGCGCTTACACCCATCGTGATGAAGTGCTTCAAGAGGCTCGTCATGAGGCACATTAAGATCCAGCTTCCACCCTCCCTGGACCCCATGCAGTTTGCATATCGTCCAAACCGTTCCACGGACGATGCCATCTCTACAACCCTCCATCTGGCCCTCACCCACCTCTACAACAAGGACTCATATGTACGAATGCTGTTTATTGACTTCAGCTCAGCATTCAACACAATCATTCCTCAGCACCTGATTGAGAAGTTAAGCCTACTGGGCCTGAACACCTCCCTCTGTAACTGGATCCTGGATTACCTGACTGGGAGACCTCAGTCAGTCCGGATCAGGAACAGCATCTCCAGCACCACCACACTGAGCACTGGGGCCCCTCAGGGCTGTGTGCTCAGCCCACTGCTGTTCACTCTGCTGACTCACGACTGTGTAGCAATGCACAGCTCCAACCACATCGTCAAGTTTGCTGATGACACGACCGTGGTGGGTCTAATCAGCAAGAATGACGAGTCAGCATACAGAGAGGAGGTGCAACGGTTAACAGCCTGGTGTGGAGCAAACAACCTGACTCTGAACATTGACAAAACCAAAGAGATGGTTGTGGACTTCAGGAAAACACAGAGCGAGCAATCTCCACTGATTATTGATGGATCCTCAGTGGAGATCGTCAAGAGCACCAAATTCCTTGGTGTTCATCTGGCAGACAACCTCACCTGGTTACTCAACACCAGCTCCATCACGAAGAAAGCCCAGCAGCGTCTCTACATCCTGAGAAGGCTGAGGAAAGCCTATCTCCCTCCCCCCATCCTGACCATGTTCTACAGAGGGACCATTGAGAGCATTTTGAGCAGCTGCATCACTGCCTGGTTTGGGAACTGCACCGTCTCGGATCGCAAGACCCTACAGAGGATAGTGAGGACAGCTGAGAAGATCATCGGAGTCTCTCTCCCCTCTATCATGGACATTTACACCACACGCTGCATCCGCAAAGCAAACAGCATCGTGGATGACCACACACACCCGTCACACACACTCTTTACTCTCCTGCCATCAGGAAAACGGTTCCGAAGCATTCGGGCCACCACATCAAGACTGTGCAACAGTTTCTTTCCTCAAGCCATCAGGCTTCTCAACACACAGAACTGAAACGGAACTCACACACACTCACTCACACACACACTCACTCAAATGTGTGTTACCGAACTGTACAACCTGGACTAAACACTCAACACACACTCATTACCCATCTCAATCCATTCCACCACCATTTATTTATTTATTATTATTTTTACTTGACCGCACCACTCTCTTACTGCTGTTTTTTGCACCTTTCACTTTATTATACTGTTTACATGCTGTTTTTGCACCTTTGACTGTATTATACTATACTGTTTACATGCTGTCTTTTGCACCTCTTGACTGCTGCTGTTTTTTGCACTACATTGTTCTGGTTATATTCACTCCCGGGTATAGTTTTTAGGTTTACTGGTCGGCGCTATATTTGTTTTTTTGTCTTGTCTTGTCTTGTCTTGTCTTGTGTTGTCTTGTGTTGTCTGTCTGCACTGTCTGTCTGTACTGTTTTTTGTCTGCACTGTTTGCACTAGGTTGCACTCGATGCACTTTATGTAGCTTTGTGTTGTGTTGTAGCTCTATGTTGTTTAGTGTAGCACCAGGGTTCCGGAGGAACGTTGTCTCGTTTTTACTGTGTACCGTGTACAACTGTGTATAGTAGAAATGACAATAAAAGCCTCTTGACTTGACTTGACTTCATATTCTTGTTTTGATGGGTTAAAAAGAAAGATAGACCTGCTCTAAACAAGCTTTCCAGCTTGTCCTTCCTGATGGTTCAGTGGGTTAATGCTGGTACCTTGCTAATAGTGTGAATCAGGGTTCGAATCCTGCTTTGTCCCTGCTAGTCACGATATGGTTTTGCTTCCTACGTCTGTCTTTAGCATTAGATTCTTGTGTTGATTGTTTGAAAGAAAAGATAGACCTGCTCTAAACAATCGTCGCAGCCGGTCCTTCCCGATGGTTCAGTGGGTTAAGACTGGTATTTCGCTGTTGGTGGGGTTCAGGGTTCAAATCCTGCTTTCTGTGTTTCTGTCTGGTCTGAATTTCTTGCTTTGAAGCATGAAACGACGGATAAACCCCCAAAAAAAAGAAGGTGAGTTGTGGTACTTGATGGCTTTGTGATAAAAACCTTGCCTCTGAGCTCAGAGGTTGCTGGTTTGAATCTGGCTTGTCCCCACACTGGGTAAGCTGTGTGGAAAGTAGTGTGTGGTGAGCAATGGTTTGGTTGACTGTGAACAAAGGCTGTAAAGACTTCACAGCCTCAGAAAAAGTAAGGGTGATAGGTTTTTGGCAGAATTTTTCCCTATATATGCAAAACTAAGTCGATAATTTTTTGGAAGTTTTTGCTTCATAACCCCCTGTTTTCAGCTTCTCAGACGCCAGGGGGGCAGATGCCCGGATATTGCCCCCCTGCTCCAAGGATACACTCTCCGAAACCGTCCACATCCAACCTTCCACGCAGCCATTTCTGACACCTTCCTCACTACAGTCACCGGAACCTTCCACACTCTTAACTTTGAGCCCTGGCCGGGGTTTGAACCGGCAACCTCTCAACCCAGAGGCAAAGCTCTTCCAATTGAGCCACAGGATCTCCTGCAAGAACCTGATTTTTAGGACCTTTTTTGGTTTTTTTTTTAAAAATTTAAAACAATTTGAAGGAAAGATAAGCAGTAGGATTTGAACCAGGTGAGTCAGGTAGCAGCAACCACTTCACTGACCATTACACCAACACAGGAGAGGCAAACAAGCCTTTGCTTATTGGACTCTTGGCTTTTCTATAGTTAGGAGACCACTGTTTTCTCTTAGATCATGATGGTAGAGGGTCAAAACTTCTCCTTCCTGTACATTCTCTCAGTAACTGGAAGTCTATGAGAAGTGACTCAGGTACAAGAACCACATCTCCAACACCTGCACCACTGATATACCATGATTTACCAGCAACCAATTTTAATGACCTTTCATTGTTCTGTTTTTAAAAACTTCTTATAATGTTCAATATGAAACTAGAGGTAAGAATCAAACCAGGAAAGTCTTACATCAGAGACCAAGACATTAACCGCTACACCACCACCGGACCGGGAGCAATGGGTTTGCTTATTGGACTTTTGTCTTCAAGTGTCTAAAAAAGATACGAGAGGTGCTTTTTCTTTTTTCTCCATTCACGACGGTAGCATTTAGACCGCAATTAGATGTCCATTTAAGGCATTGGGCAGAGGCCCTTTTCCAGTGTAACCTACAACCAAACAAATGAGGGCTATGGGCCTGGCACGAGCGCACAGTGGCAGATTGCTACTGTTGGGATTGGAACTTGTGACCTTTTGACCCAGAGACCAAAGCCTTAACTACCAAGCTACTACCACCACCCTACGAGAAATGACTGAACTGTACAAGAACCACAAGTCCAACACCTGCGCCACTGAGGTCATTCTTGTACCATGATAAAACACAGTCAACCACAAGACTCTCTTGTCCACCCTCAGGAGCCTTGGTATCTGTGGAGCAGCATGGAAATGGTTTGCTTCCTACCTGGAAGGTCGCTCATACCGGGTAACATTGAGGGGGTCCACATCTGCTGGTCATCCCAGCACCATTTTACCTCAGGGACCTCGTCACACCTCGCACTGCACCACGCTGTCGGAGATCCTCCAGCACTGCTCGACTGGTACCACCTTCTCTCAGGATGAGAGGTAAGTATACTTCAAGGCTCTTCTCTCTTCTGGCACCGGGGTGGTGGAATGAACGTCCCCTAGATGTATGAATAGCGGAGTCTCTGGCTTTCTTCAAGCGACAGTTGTAGACCTACCTCTTCCTGAAACACTTAAACTAACACTTTCCATGTTTGCTTTGTTCATACTCAACAGAGTTGAGCTTTTTTCTACAATTGTTTTGGCTCAGTGGGTGTAGGTAGGTACCTCCCTGATGGTGCCAACTGGAGTTTACTTTGTGGTCTGTTTTCTTCCCCTGTCTATGTTTAGAGTAAAGCTTTGCTGGTATTAAAAGGGGTGGGGCTGCTGCCATCTATGATGGCTCAGTGGTTTACGGCCGTTCCTCTGTAAAAGAGTGGATCAGGGTTCAAGTCTTGATCTCTTCGTTCAGCTATGATGGCCCAGTGGGTTAAGCCCAGAACCTCCATGATTGTTTTATTCAGCTTTTGAGGCCTATTCTGGGTGGGTTTTTTTTTGCATTAGGTGCTTGCTTTGCTCAGAGGAAAGATAAACCAGTACAACAGGTGGGTTTGTACTCATTGGCTGTGATAGCCTAGTGGCTTAATGTCAGTATCCCCATGAGGATGGGTTTGAGAGTTCGATTCCTGTTCAAGCTGGTTTCTGTGTTGGTAAATTAAACTCCTGGACCAAATGAAAGGTAACCCCACCAAAAAAAAAGCACTTCTGTGTTTTTGTCTGTCTTGGCTCAGTGGGTTAATGCTTGTGCCTGAATATAGTCTACGCTGGTAATAAGGTTTTTAATCCAGTCCCACATGCCTTCTTTCTTACTGCGCTGTCATTAAACAAAGGATGAGCCCTCCAAAAAGCACACATGCTTGTCAGCAGTGGTGGCTCAGTGGGTTAAGGCTTGTGCCAGGCTTCCCAGCCGTTTCTTCCCGATGGTTCAGTGGGTTAACGCAGTTACCTCACTTTTGGTGGTGATCAGGGTTCAAATCGTGCTTTCTTCCTGCTAGTTACGATGTGGGTTCAATGCGTGCTTCTTACATTTTTCTTTAGCGTTATATTTATGTTTTGATGGGTTGAAAAGAAAGATATACCTGCTCTAAACACACTTTCCAGCCTGTCCTCCCCGATGTTTTAGTGGGTAAATGCTGGTGCCTCACTGATGGAGGAGATCAGGTTTCGAATCCTGCTTTCTCCATACTAGTCATGATGTGGGTTAACTTCTTACATCTATCTTTAGTGTTATATTCTTGCGTTGATGGGTTGAAAGTATAGATAGACCTGCTCTAAAGATGCTTGGCAGCCTGTCCCCCCTGATGGTTCAGTGGAATAAGACTGTTTTTTTGCTGTTGGTGGGGTTCCGGGTTTGAATCCTGCTTTCTGTGTTTATGTCTGTACTGAATTTCTTGCTTTGCTGGTATGAAACGAAGGATAAACCCCACAAAAAAAAAAACAAAGTTGAGCTGTAGGACTTGATGGCTTTGTGGTAAAAGCCTTGCCTCTGAGCTCAGAGGTTGCTGGTTCAAATCTGGCTTGTCCCCACACTGGGTAAGCTGTGTGGAAAGTGGTGAGCAATGGGGTGGTTGACTGAACAAAGGCTGTGAAGACGTGATGCTTCACAGCCTCAGAAAAAGTGAGGGTGATAGGTTTTTGGCAGAATCTTTCCCTATATATGCAAAACTAATTTGATACTTTTTTGAACATTTTCATTTTATAACCCTCTGTTTTCACCTTCTCAGACACCCGGATATTGCCCCCCTGCTTCAGGATACACCCTCCAAATCCGTCCACATGCAACGTTCCACACAGCCATTTCTGACACCTTTCCCACAGCAGTCTCCGGAACCTTCCAAACTCTTAACCTCAAACCCTGGCCGGGGTTTGAACCAGCAACCTCAACCCATCAACCCAGAGGCAAAGCTCTTCCAATTGAGCCACAGGATCTCCTGCTAGAAGCCTATTTTTAGGACCTTTTATAGTTCTTTATTAAAACTTTTTAAACAATTTAAAGGAAAGCTAAGAAGTAGGATTCGAACCGGGTGAGTCAGATATCAGAGACCGCATTATTAACCACTACACTACTACAGGGGCGGCAAACAAGCCTTTGCTTATTGGACTCTTGGTTTTTCTATAGTTAAGAGACCACTGTTTCTCTTAGATCATGATGGTAGAGGGTCAAAACTTCTCCTTCCTGTTCATTCTCTCAGTTACTCGAAGTCTATGAGAAGTGACTCAGGTACAAGAACCACATCTCCAACACCTGCACCACTGATATACCATGATTTGCCAGCAACCAATTTTAATGACCTTTCATTGTTCTGTTTTTAAAAACTTCTTATAATGTTCAATATGAAACTAGAGGTAAGAATCGAACCAGGGAAGTCTTTCATCATAGATCGCTAATGGCATTACTTCAAAACTCAAAACTTTGTTAGACATGTAAAGAAGCAGGAAAGACAGAGACAAAGACAAAGAGACACAGACACAGCTTTAGAAAGAGTGAGAAACAAATAGAGAGACAGCAAGAGAGAGACATATAAAGTGAGACAGAGACATTTACTAAAAGAGACACAGAGACAATTAGATAGATAAAATAGTGAAACAAAGATAGCGAGATATAGCCACTTCCTGTTGGAAGTGTTTATCCCGAGCGACTCTTAATGATCTCATTTACTAAATGAGCAGTAGTGAGTTAAGGGCTTGCTCAGGTGCCCAAAACTGGCAGCTTGGAGGTGTTAAACATGTATCATATTTACAGCATGTGATATATATGTAAGCATATGTAAATATAAAGGCTATATCAGTGCAGAGATGTGTGGACATCATTAAGAGCCTTTGCTATGTTTCCACACGGACAGTTAATGAGGTGATACCGGAGAGACTGCACCTCTTCAAGTCAAGTCAGGAAGCTTATATATAGAAAATTATAGACATTTTACAGATTTGAATGATGTATTGTTTTTAACTGTACGATCAATAAAGACAGTAATTTAAGTTTGTGTCGCCATTATGAGGGAAAACCCCACAAAACGCCACCTAGAGGGTTAATTGTGTGAATCATGGCGGATTTTGGTGTTTGATTTGAGACTTGGCGCATAAATAAAACAAAAGTTTACTGATTAAAGATATTTTTATCTGGAGTTTATTTATTTATTTTAGATCTAAGTAAAGAAAGGACATCGTGGATAAATGTATTTTTTGCCAAAGGTTTTAATTTTGTATTTACATTTTTTTATAAAAATGGTGAAACAGAAATGCGCGCTGAATTGATAGCGCGTTAATAAAATTTCGTGCCGTTTAAAATAATTTTAATTTTGACAGCCAAATATACATATACATACATACATACACACACACACACACACACACACACACACACACACACACACACAC
>JAAIIK010000020.1:6501797-6515630 GCA_014706435.1 Silurus glanis
TTACTGACTCCCTCTGTCTCATCCACATTAACCCTAAACTTCTTACTGCCTTCTGCTTGCTGATTCTTAGCTCCGTAAGCTAGTCTATATCTGTGGTGAGTGAGAGACAGGACTTTATACACCAGTGGATTAAAAAAGACACGTAATGACAGGAAATCGGTTGTTCGGCTGAAATTGGCACGCAGTGAAAAAAAAAAATATATATTTCACCAAATCAATGGATTAAAACTAAAGTAGCGAGTCTGTTTTGAAAATGTAAGAAGTAGAAAGTACAGATATTTGTGTAAAAATGTAATGAGTAAAAGTAAAAAGTTGTCTGAAAAATAAATAGTGGAGTAAAGTACTGATACCAAAAAAATCTACTTAAGTACAGTAACGAAGTATTTGTACTCCGTGACTTCCCACCTCTGAACTATTAAGGGTCTCGTTTAATTAATATTTACTCAATACCAAACCTTGTGAAATTTAATTAATAATATTGCTTGTAATCTGTTGCCTCATTTTTATTGAGTAGATATGGTGTAACTTTTCCTACAGTGTAGGTATTTTTTCATAGTGTTAAGGTAATCATGGAGGATAGAGAGTACAGATGATACTCCATCTGAGTGCTTACCATATAAGGCCTATGGGCCAGAAGTCATGCTAGAGAATCACTGAAACTCATAGAATGTCTGGCAAGTTTGTTTGGTCCCTTTTTAAATGCTTAACACAGCTATTTTTAAAACATGCATGTTTAATATTAAGCTAACCGAAATCATCAGCAGAACCCACCAACACAAACCAGGAAGGTAGTCTGACTATTAATTTAAAACAGACTTATCGCAAACATACCTATTTTTAGATTTTATTTGCATACAGCATTGTAAATATTTACCTTCTGTCACTATGCTTTATTATATTCAGTGGTGGACAGTAACGAAGTAAATGTAATTTGTACTTAAATATCGTTTTTGTGTATCTGTACTTTTTACTCCATTTACTTCATACAGTCATCGAGGATCTAGTAAATAAGTAAAATTAATACATTAACAAATAAATAATACACCATGAGAACAGCACCCCGTGATTTAGAGTCGCAGGACAGCAGAGTTTGCACAGAGATGACAAATGTACACACATCCTTCACTCAAGCAGAAGTACAATTTCTCATGTTTAAAAAGACTCTGGTAAAAGCTGAAGTTTTGACTACACTTTTTCACTCAAGTTAAAGTAAAGAAGTTTGGGCTTTGAAATGTACTTAAGTAAAAAGTAGCCTGTTTAAGTGTCACGCTGGTAACTGAACCTCACGTCATATTCATATATTAATACAAAAGAATTTGAAATGTTACGTAATGAATGTGTCCAGGCTGAACATCCACCATTTAGAACACAAGCAGAACAAAGATGATGTTGATCAGGTGATCAGGAATGTCTCTGTTCTCAGTCATGTTTACATCACTGACTCCCTCTGTCTCATCCACATTAACCCCAGACTCCTTGTTGCCTTCTGCCTTGCACATTGTTAGCTTCGTAGGCTAGCCTACTTTTGTGGTGCGTGAGAGCCAGGAAATGATACACCAGTGGATTGAAAAAGCCACGCAATGACAAGAAATAGATTGATGGACTGGAAACGGTACACAATGAGAAAAAAAATTTTGATTATGTCACCAAATAGATTAAAACATAAGTTTTACTTTAATGTAAGTTAAAGCAAGGAGTCTGGTTTAAAAATGTACGAAGTAGAAAGTGCAGATATTTGTGTAAAAATTGTAATTGTAATTGAGGGAAAGTAAAAAGTTGTCTGAAAAATAAATAGTGAAGTACTGATACCAGAAAAATTTACTAAAGTACAGTAACAAAGTATTTGTACTTCATTACTTCCCACCTCTGAGCCTGTGCGGCAGGAGTGTGAAGAGAGAGAATAAGAACATTTATAGCTATAAAAAAATAATAGTACTTTAGATACTTAAATACATTTGAAGACAAATAATTTTATATTTTTACTCAAATGAAAATTTAAAGGAAGCACATTTACATTAACCGGAGTAATATTTTACCGAGTGTAGCTCTACTTTAACTCAAGTACATGCTTTGTGTACTTCATTCACCACTGACTATATTTTGCATTAACCATGAACCAGGTATTTGGAGCTGAGCTAACATTGCATGCGATGGTACAAGGAACACAAGTACTACTTGGTGGAGTTACATTTATTTTTCAAACTTGTAAAATATAACTGATTCATATGGACTAAAATATAAAAGTGAATCAGCCTGATTAGTAAGAGATTGTTTGGTGTGATGCTTGTAGTGTAATTAAACCAGGAATTTTGTGTTTTAATGCTTTTAAAAACTTAGACCTTGTGGTTAATTACAGGGATGGGTAGTACATGCATTTCAAATACGATTTTGTAATTTATATTTGATAGGGTTGATGAAAATGGCTTCATTTTTTGTATCAGCATATTTTAGTGTTTTGTATTTTGTAGTTTTAAAATACTGTAAAATACTTCGTAAGAAGTTCTACATGATGACATCATAAAAATGCAGACTCTGATTGGTGCCTACTCAGTTTTTTGCCCAGACTGGTTGAGATCAGAACAGAAAATTGATCCACATGGAAGAATGTGGTGAAGGTAAGAAACGTGCAGCTGCCAGCTTTCAAATAGGTGTCCAATGATTGATGAATAAATATTTGATTGCAGAATATTGTACCCTAATTGAAGTTGCTGTTTAGTAGGATCATGATTTTGCATTCCATTGCATGAATGACTGCCTGACACATTTTATTATATTTATGATTAACAATCAAATGATTAATTAATTAATTAATTAGAAACTAGTTGCTATGAATGCAGGTACCATCAGTTGTTTTCTTATGAAAGACTTGTTTGTCATTGAGTCAGTGTTGCTGATGTAATGTAGCCCTTCGTTACCAAACACCAAGTAACTAAATTAGGATACAATGAGTCATTCGCAAACTGTTAGACATTAAACTGTTGGTAACTTCAAAACTAACCTTCATCTGGGAGATCACAGGGTCACGTATGTGAATATTTGATCTGTTAACTAGCTGCATATGTCTGATTCATTGCATGACTCAGCCAGAGAAAAGCTGTTGCTATCACACATTGTTTACTTCATCAACTGAGTCAATGTAATAGTGAAGGAACAGATCAAACATGCCAATTGATGGAAGGTTTGCAAAGAAATTTCCTGCTCCCTTGTAAAAGTCTTTTTTAGTCATTTTAAAATACAAAAATAAAGTTTATTTTGATACATAATGTAGCTGCTGTATTTTGTAGTTTATTTTGATACACTTAAAGTTAAAAAGTATTTTATTTTTAAATAACCATGGTCAAGTCAAGTCAAGTCAAGAGGCTTTTATTGTCATTTTTGCTATACACAGTGGTACACAGTACACAGTAAAAACGAAACAACGTTTCTCCGGAACCCTGGTGCTACACTAAACAACAAAACAACAGCAGCATAGAGCTACAACACAAACATAAAGTGCATCGAGTGCAACCTGGTGCAAACAGTGCAAACAAAAAACAGTACAGACAGACATTGCAGACAGACAACACAAGACAAGACAAAAGACAAAAAAAACCAAGTATAGCGCCGACTAGTAAACCTGCTGTATACTTGATTATACAGTACTTTGTAAGGAGAAATGTAAAAACTATACCCAGGAGAGAATACAAACAGAACAGAACAATGTAGTGCAAAAAAAACAGCAGCAAGGAGGTGCAAAGACAGCATGTAAACATTCTACTGTAGTACAAGGTGCGAGTATAAATAATAATAAATAGATAAGTGGTGGTGGAGTGGATCGAAATAAGTGATGATTGTGTTTAGTCCAGGTTGTACAGTTCAGTAACACACATTTGAGTGAGTGTGTGTGTGACTGAGTGAGTGTGTGTGAGTTCTGTTTCAGTTCTGTGTATTAAGAAGCCTGATGGCTTGTGGAAAGAAACTGTTGCACAGTCTTGTTGTTGCGGCCCGAATGCTTCGGAACCGTTTTCCTGATGGTAGGAGTGTGAAAAGTGTGTGTGACGGGTGTGTGTGGTCGTCCACAATGCTGTGTGCTTTGCGGATGCAGCGTGTGGTGTAAATGTCCATGATAGAGGGGAGAGAGATTCCGATGATCTTCTCAGCTGTCCTCACTATCCTCTGTAGGGTCTTGCGATCCGAGACGGTGCAATTCCCAAACCAGGCAGTGATGCAGCTGCTCAGGATGCTCTCAATGGTCCCTCTGTAGAACATGGTCAGGATGGGGGGAGGGAGGTGGGCTTTCCTCAGCCTTCTCAGGAAGTAGAGACGCTGCTGGGCTTTCTTGGTGATGGAGCTGGTGTTAAGTGACCAGGTGAGGTTGTCTGCCAGATGAACACCAAGGAATTTGGTGCTCTTCACGATCTCCACAGAGGATCCATCAATAATCAGTGGAGATTGGTCGCTCTGTGCTCGCCTGAAGTCCACAACCATCTCTTTCGTTTTGTCCACATTCAGAGACAGGTTGTTTGCTCCACACCAGGCAGTTAACCGTTGCACCTCTTCTCTATATGCTGACTCGTCGTTCTTGCTGATTAGACCCACCACGGTCGTGTCATCAGCGAACTTGATGATGTGGTTCGAGCTGTGCATTGCTACACAGTCGTGAGTCAGCAGAGTGAACAGCAGTGGGCTGAGCACACAGCCCTGGGGGGCCCCAGTGCTCAGTGTGGTGGTGCTGGAGATGCTGTTCCCGATCCTGACTGACTGAGGTCTCTCAGTCAGGAAGTCCAGGATCCAGTTACAGAGGGAGGTGTTCAGGCCCAGAAGGTTCAACTTCTCGATCAGGTGCTGAGGAATGATTGTGTTGAATGCTGAGCTGAAGTCAATGAACAGCATTCGTACATACGAGTCCTTGTTATCCAGGTGGGTGAGGGCCAGATGGAGGGTTGTGGAGATAGCATCGTCCGTGGAGCGGTTTGGACGATACGCAAACTGCATGGGGTCCAGGGAGGGTGGAAGCTGTGTCTTAATGTGCCTCATGACGAGCCTCTCGAAACACTTCATCACGATGGGTGTGAGCGCGACGGGACGATAGTCATTGAGGCAGGAGACAGAAGACTTCTTCGGCACGGGAACAATGGTCGTTGTCTTGAGGCACGTGGGAACAACGTTGCTGCTCAGGGAGATGTTGAAGATGTCAGTGAGGACATCTGCTAGCTGTTCTGCACATTCCCTGAGCACTCTGCCAGGAATGTTGTCTGGTCCAGCAGACTTCCGTGGGTTAACTCTGCATAGAGTTTTCCTCACTTCAGCTGTGGTTAGACAGAGCACCTGGTCAGTGGGAGGAGGGATGGTCTTCCTCGCCACCACGTTGTTCTGCACCTCGAACCGGGCGTAGAAGTCGTTCAGCACATCTGGGAGGGAGGGGTCACGGTCACAAGCAGGTGATGTGGTCTTGTAATTCGTGATCGCCTGGATGCCCTGCCACATGCGCCGGGTGTCTCCACTGTCCTGGAAGTGGTTGTGGATTTTCTTCGCGTGTGCGCGCTTCGCCTCTCTGATGGCACGAGACAGTTTGGCCCTTGCTGTTTTTAAGGCCGCCTTGTCCCCTGATCTGAAGGCAGAGTCTCTTTGTTTCAGCAGCGCACGCACATTTGCAGTCATCCACGGTTTCTGGTTGGAGCGTGTAGTGATGGTCTTGGAGATGGTCACATCATCAACGCACTTGCTGATGTAGCTGGTCACTGATGATGTGTACTCCTCCAAGTTGATGGAATCGCCGTAGGTTGCAGCCTCTCTAAACATGTCCCAGTCAGTGCACTCAAAACAGTCCTGAAGAGCAGAAGTAGCTCCTTCTGGCCAGGTTTTCACCTGTTTCAGAACCGGTTTAGAGCGTCTGATGAGCGGTCTATATGCTGGAATTAACATAACAGAGCAGTGGTCTGAGTATCCGAGATGGGGGCGGGGCTCCGCACGATACGCGCCGGGGATGTTTGTGTAAACACGATCCAGCGTGTTCGCTCCTCTCGTTGCAAAGTCCACATGCTGATGGAGTTTAGGAAGCACAGTCTTGAGATTCGCATGGTTGAAATCTCCGGCGATAATAAACAATCCGTCGGGGTGAGCATTCTGCAGGTCGCTAATAGCGCGGTAGAGTTCACACAGTGCCTCCTTAGCATTAGCACTGGGAGGAATGTACACTCCGACAATGTAAACTGTGGTGAATTCCCGTGGTAAATAAAAAGGTCTGCATCTAACAGTCACAAACTCCACTAGCGATGAGCAGTAGCGTGAAACAAGCACAGAGTTCTTACACCATTCCGTGTTGATATAAACACACACGCCACCACCGCGAGTCTTACCGCACAGAGCTGCGTTTCTGTCGGCTCGAAACACGGTTAGCCCGTCTAGCTGGATGGCGGCTTCCGGAACTCTGTCGCTGAGCCACGTCTCCGTGAAAACAAAGACGCAACAGTCTCTAAACTCTCGCCGTGTGGTTTGCTGGAGTCGGATGTAGTCCAGTTTATTGTCCAGGGAGCAGACGTTGGAAAGAAAAATGGACGGGATAGCCGGCCGGCTAGGGTTAGCATTTAGCCTAGCACGGACACCCGCCCGCTTGCCGCGCTTCCGCTTCCTCGAACAGCGCTTTCGACGTCTCCTCTCCCGGCCACCGGCATCAGGTAACACCGAGGGCTGGGGGCCTGGTCTTTGTGGCCGAGGTCGCAGCAAGCCGAGGTTGCGAAGGTTGTTGATAATATCATCATGCAGATTATTGGTTGCATGATGCCTGTACTGTAGCAGTGTCTGGTGGTCGTACACATGAACACAGCTGACTCTGGTGTCCATGTATTGTGGAAGGTCGCGCTAAATATGGTGAAAGCACCATTTTTGGATCCGGAGAGGCCGCTGCGAGCTACTGCCGCGCCGCCATCTTGGATTAGTCCAAGACTTGGATTAGTTACACCTTAATTGTAAGGTTAAAAATACTGTATTTAAAATACACTGGCAATCACAGTGACAAGTTTGAACAAAGTTTAAAAAATCAAATGTTAGCTTTATGAAATTTACTGGGCTAAAGGAAATGTGTGGCCAGAATGTCTATACTCTCTGTACATGATTGAAGTTAACAGTTTGAAAATGAGATCACATTATGTAGTACATTTTTATAAGGTCATATGATATTTGTAATGACATGTCTTAAGAGGATAGGATTTTCGCTTGAAATCTCTGAGAAATATCCTGCAGTGTTTCCTACTTACACATGCCAAGAGAATAATAGTGTGGGGAGGGAAACACTCCAACTTGATCATGTTGTAAGAACATAGATTTGACAAAAGCATGCACACCCACTCACATTTAATGATTGATCAATGGCTAGATGTAACAGAGGAGAAGCACAGTGTTCCATTTTCCCAAGGCATTTAATAACCCATACGTATTTCCTGGCCGGTAACTCTTAGTCAGATTCTTTTCCTGTCTCCAGATGTTCTGGCAATTGACCGCTATCCATTCTCCCAGCAACCAAGCACCCAGAGCTGTATCCACAAAACCGCACTGCAAACACATTCAGTCTTACACCACCTTGACAACTGAGATTTCTATTTCTATTTATTTATTTAGACACTTATTACTCCAAAGTCTCAGTTTTATACCAGGGACGTTAACCGAAACAGCAGGATAGTTTATGAAATACACATTATTCTACACATCCAAAGACACACAGAGACAGACATTACTTGCCATGGGAACTGGAGGAATTGCTGGTCACAAAGTACAAATGTAACAGGGAATAAAATCTTACATTATAAATCTAGTGTGCAACATGCGTCATAAATCAACAGATAATAGAAGTTCAAAAAAAGAAAATAACTGCTAAAAATATATTTTTTTCATGCAATATGTAGAAGTCAGTATTCAGTACAGTAAATTAAGACTCTTAAGCATCCTGTGACTGTAATATGAACGGAAAAATGTCAATTACATAGTGCATTACGTAAGCCAATATTAGACACCTTAAAGAATCTTGATGACCTGAAGTGTTTATTCATGAACATAAAAGGCTTTATTTCCGTAACTGCTTTATTTTGGTCATTGTCACAGTGCATCCAGTTACTATTGCAGTAACACTAGGAATGCGGGAGAAACACACTGTAGACAGGATTGTATTTAGAGCAAGCACACGTACATTTACATCCAAAGAAAATATATATATACAGGGATTGGCAGTATTTATGATACATGCATTTCAAATACGTATTTCAAATGTAAAATGGGATTTTGTAATTTGTATTTGATAGGGTTGATGAAAATGGCTTCATATTTTGTTGCCAAGGTACTTTAGTTTAGCATTTTTGTAGTTTTAAAATACTGTAAAATATTTCGTAAGAAGTTCTTCATGATGACATCATAAAAATGCGGCCTCTGATTGGTGCCTACTCAGTATTTTGCCCAGACTGGTTGAGATCAGAACAGAAAATTGATCCATATGGAAGAAGGTGGTGAAGGTAAGAAGGTAAGAAACAGGTGTCCAATGATTGATAAATAAATATTTGATTGCCAAACATTGTACCCTAATTGAAGTAGCTGTTTAGTAGGATCATGATTTTGCATTCCATTATAATATAACATATTATAATATTAATGGGTAATAATCAATGATTTTTAAAATAGAAACTAGTTGCTATGAATGCAGGTGCCATCGGTTGTCTTCTTAAGAATGACTTGTTTGTCATTGAGTCAGTGTTGCTGATGTAATGTAGCCCTTTGTTACCAAACACCAAGTAACAAAATTAGGATACAATGAGTCCTTCGCAAACTGTTAAACATTAAACTGTTGGTTACTTTAAAACTACATTTCATCTGGGTGATCACAGGGTAAATGCAAAGATGACAAAAGTACACACATCCTTTACTCAAGTAGAACTACTGATACAGTTTTAACTACAGTTTTAAAAGACTCTTGTAAAGGTTGACGTTTTAAAGTGAAAAAGTTTGACATGTATTTAAGACATTACTACCACCTGTTTTACTGTCACTGATAACTGGATCTTACAACATATACAGTATATTCATACAAAATAATTTCAAATTTTGTTACCTGATGAACTAGGCTGAACAACCACCATATAGAACACAAGCAGAGAAAAGATGATGATGATGATCAGGTGATCAGGAATGTCTCTGTTCTATGCTTGTGTTCTATATGGTGGTTGTTCAGCCTGGTTCATTAGGTAACAAAATGTGAAATTATTTTGTATGAATATACTCACCTGATCAGGTGATCAGGAATGTCTCTATTCTCGGTCATGTTTACATCGCTGACTCCCTCTGTCTCATCAACGTTAACCCCAGACTTCTTGTAACCTTCTGCCTTGCTTCTTGTTGTTAGCTTCCTATGTATGTGGTGTGTGTTAACCAGGGAATGATACACCAGTGGCAGATTGAAAAAGCTGGCAATGAAAAGAATAAAAAGTGAAAAGTTGTCAGAAAAATAAATAGTGAACTAAAGTACTAATACCAGTACTGTACTGCTTAAGTACAGTAACAAAGTATTTGTACTTCATTACTTCCCATGTATTTTGATATGTTTGTGAATATTTGATCTGTTGACTGGTTGTGTAAATATATATATATATAACATTTTTTATAAAATTATAATAAAACATCAAACGTGTCAAACATGAGCTGTCCCTGTAGACTGATCAATGCTCTTAATTATAAAGGAGGATTATAGAAAAGGGTTTATACACTTTTTTGTCTAGTTTATTTTCCTACACTATAAGTTCGAGTGCAACTGAATTTCCACTGAGTGCTGTTTTGTATGGTCCAGATCCAAGATTCTGAAGATAACTCTTATCTGAACACTAAAGCTTAAATTCCACCCAATCATCGTATAGTAGAGAATGGCATTATGTATTTTGAATGGTATTCACCGTTTATCTTTTGCTATAATATACAGTATGGTGTGTCCACTATTACAGCTATTACAACATTTTTCAGTATTCCTTTTCAGCATGCTTTCACTAGCATCAAGAACCATTTACATGGTTTACATAGAGCCTTTAAATGTATGTCTTTAATGTGTCTTCAGGGCCATCTGTAAGCAGTAAGTCCCTGACTGTGGCAACTTATTATTTTTGACATGCTAGATACTTTGACAGCTGGATTATGTTAATAATTCTCCCCAGACCCCTTAAAAATTATATTAATAAAAATTATGTGAACTGCATGATGTTCAAATTATTAGTTGCTTCACATGTGATCAAAACAGAAAGTCTTCCAAAGTGTAAAATATTGTGCTTAGCAACAGAGCAGACCAGTGAGGCAGTATCAGTTTGTATGACATTGTATTATATGGGTCTATTCAACTTTGTTTTGAACATGTGACTTGTGGAATATTCCAACTATTTCGTAGGGGAGAATGTGTTCACATGACAGGCTTGAAGGAATGTTAATAATTTACAATAACTTACAATAGATGACTAATGGAAATTATATTTTAGGAATTAGATGTTAAATAGATGTATGCATGAATGCAAGAATAAAACAATGTTAAAAGGATTTTGTTGTTTATATTATAATATTAAATATTAAAGTATCAAGTCTTATAAATATTCTTACCTTTGTCACATATTGTCACATCTAAAAAAATGTGTTTATTAGATTTTGTGTTGGAGAATTAGAAAACAAAAAACTTTATCTCCATATAATGCCATTAGAACACCATACCCACAATGATGCATAGATGTGGGGATATTTTATACTGTATCATCAGTGACTGGTCAAGTTTAAGGTTAAAAGAGGTTTAAAAAAAAAAAATAAAATAATAAAAAAAAAAAAAAAAAAAAAAAAAGGAGACTTGAGACTGGGGCAGAGGCTCACCTGTTTTAAAAACAAGTTTCCAAGAAACTTCTCAAGCTACACTCAAGCTAAAGTGTGATTAGAAATGAATTAATTATGTTTTTAGCTGAAATATGCCCTATGTGGAACAAGGTTTGTGGACACCTTACCATAAGATTCACATGTGCTTTTTTAACATCTCATTCCACATTTAGTCCCCATTTGCTGTCATAATGACTTCCACTCTTCTGGTAAGATTTTCCACTAGTTTTTGGAGTGTGGTAATAGAACAATTTTGCTTATTCATCCACAAGGGTGTAAGTGAAGTCATGCACTTATGTAGGGTGAGAAGAACAGGACTGCAGCCAGTGTCAGTCATTTTAAAGGTGTTCAGTAGGGTTTTGGTCAGAGCTCTACAGCAGGCTACTCAAGATCTTCCACTCCAGCCCATGTATCAAATCTTAGTGCACAAGGGTATTGTCTGTTGGTTTGGGTCTCCTAGTTCAAGTGAAAGTAAAATTTCATGCTACCACATTCAAAGACATTCTATACAATTCTGTGGTATGGGGAAAAACATATATGACTGAAAAAAAAACAGGTGTCCCAATACTTTTTAAAATGTCCATTTTACCGTTGCAATTATTTGTCAAGAAACATCAATGGGACAAAAATTGCAGTTTAATTATGTAATCCCTCATATTTATACCACTATTTCAGCTCAATAATAGGTTTAAGCAAAGCTGTAATGACAACATTTGAAATAACCATCTACATCTTGACAGTTTGTAAATGTACTAGAGAAAAAAACCTAGAGATTTTATACATACAAAAGTTAATCCATTATAAATAATAGATTTTCACACTGGTTAGAGACATAGAGTTTTTTTGCTCAGTAAGAATAACTATTTTTTAAAGTGTTTAGTTTTATTAGGTTCCAGCTGTCTGTTTCTCATTAAAACTACTGCGTGTGTGATTGTCTTGTTAAAATGGAAAGAAAATGCCAGGAGACAAATAAAATCCATTATAATATGTTTCTGTGCTGTTGTAAATCTCCTGTATTATCAAATCAACCCTGTGTATGGGTGTTGGGTGTGACGAAATTGCCAGTTCACATACATAAAACATTTTAGTCACCAAGGTATAAAACAGGTGTAAGTCAAGCTGCTATTCAGAAGAAAGATGAAATATACTGCAACCGAATAAGATTTTTTTTAAATAATAAACTTTATATTATAATATATTTTGTTAATTTTGCTCACTATGATGTGTCAGTGATGAAGTTGGTGGTTCATTCATGTTAATTAATGTGTTCAATAATTCAGTTCAGCACAGTGGTTGATATTAATGAAATATTTGTACTTTGTTATTGAACTCAAGTAGTCATTTTTATAGTATTTTCATTTTGGGAAACTTTTTCTACGTTTTTTAATAGATTTTAATCTGTAAAGATATTACACATTAAAATCTAGAAAAAAAAAAGTAGTAAAAGTGACGGCCCATCATTTTGACTTTTCCCTATTTGAACTAGGAGACTCAAACCTGCATAAAGCAAGCTTCATGATGATATGGTTTACATGGGTTGGGAAGATCTTGAGTGGCCTGCTATAAAGTTCAGACCTCAATCCTACTGAACACCTTTGGGATTAATTGAATGCTGACTCCACCCCAGGCCTCCTCACCTCACCTACATCAGTACCTGACTTCACTAAGACACTTGTGGGTAAATGAGCACAAATTTAATCTAATGTAACATCTTCCCATCAGAGTGGCGCTTATTATAACAGAAAATGGAGAATAAATGTGGATTGGGATGTTCAAAAAGCACATACAAATCTTACGGTCATGTGTCTACAAATATCTTTCATATAGTGTAGTTCCCATAGATACTCAAGTACATTAGAAAAGCAAGGACTTTTTTTCTCAATTAAAAAGTAGGGTCATACTAAACCAGGGGATTTGTACTTTCTTAAGTACTAGAATTGTGTACTTCCTCCACCAGTAGTTAAGTAACCTTATTCTAAATTTAAACCAGTAGCCCAATGTTCCTTATTGTTTGATTTTATTAGTAGCCTTCTCCTAAACCTCGAATCCTGCATCACATTTGTTCTCCATTTTATTTGCTACAACCTTGTCTGTTCATGGACTAAACTGTGTTGGATCCAAATGTCCTATTAATAAAGCATTGACAGACTGTCTGGATTTGAAACACATACTTTACTGGGTTCGATGAGGATAAAGGGCAGCTGCTGCGCCAGTGAAAACACTGACTTCTTCTGTAACACTCAGCTAAAAAGAAATCCTTGCCAGTTGTTTGTTTTTTAAGAATATTTGACACATATCTGATTTCCTATTATTACAAAAATCCAGTAAGCAACCAATTTAGGTTGCAGTATAACTACAAGCAAGCATCGATAGAATTGTATTGGCACCAAACCACTAATTACTCTTCACATTCTGCTTCCTTTTAACCAAGAACTTTGAGCTGCAGCACATTTGTCTCACTTCAGCATTAATATTTCGGAGAAACTACATTGAAGCTGAGAAAGAAGTTTATTGTTAATGACTTGTGGCAGCTGGGGTAACATAATGTTTTGCATGTCAACAGTTCATAATTACAAGTTGGATCACACATTATGAATGAATTACGCCAAACAGCATGATTGTGCTGATTGTGTACTGGGAATATATTGGCCAAGCTCAGCTTAATGACTTCACTGACGTTAATTACTTTGTAGCCTCAATGAGTAATTGTGCATTATGTATATCATGCTAAGTAATGACAGTTTTAATTATAAACAGCAAATGGCAATGACATGTGACATATGCCATATTGCACAGTTTAAACTTGAAGACCTTGGAGATTGCTTGTCGCCAAGTGAAAGTGCTGTTTCTGTTCAACACACATTTCTTGTCTTTAACGTTCCTCTGAGATCATTATGGCCAACTAATCCAAACTCGCTTTGGGGTAGAGGAACGTGTGTGTGTGTGTGTGTGTGTGTGTGTGTGTGTGTGTGTGTG